>JAVJIF010006713.1:0-95448 GCA_038442645.1 Agave tequilana | reverse complement strand
ACCTTCAATATCTTATGCAAAGACCCAACAAAGTAAGATATCAGCAAGCAATGACGCGATTTCACATATACATTGAGCTTAATAGCACAAGTCTGCATCCAAGTGAGCCATCCTGAATAATCAATTGTGGGCCGACACTTAAAGTGCAAGGTATACAGGGTTGAGTCTTTTGAATATGATCCTGTCATCACCCCAGAAGATGGTCGTGGAAATGACACTATAAAATGTACGTCGGTCTCCCCTTAGAATTAGTGGCGGCTGCTCTCAATATGTTCTTTCTGATGATAAGTAAAGCCGGGATTTGAAAATGGAGATACATATCCCGTCCACTTTTGTCGCCAAGTCAAAAGAATGCTCAATGGATGCCTTGCAAAACAAAGAAAAAAAATGTGCTAGCATTGAGTAAAAAAAAGTACTAAGTCATAACTTCGTTCCCTGAATGGAGCTGATTTCAGATCCGACCTCGCTCCGTAGGCAAAAACTAACTATCCTCTAAGGTTAAGTTTCGCACTACACAGAGGCAAAATACTAACAACCCTCATAAAACTAGCCTCACTTGGGAGCTTGCACTTACGCTTTGAGAAAACGCAAGGGCATAGCCTCGCCTATACGGCGAGGCCAGCTAGACTGAAAAAGGCTAAGGCATAGTCTCGCTTGTATGGCAAGGCTAGCCTTGCCTCAGAAAGGCCAAGGCATAGCCTCGCTTTGTATGGTAAGGCCAGCCTCTAGCCTCGCCTCAGAAAGGCCAATGCATAATCTCACCTACAAACAAGGCCAGCCAGGCCTTGAGAAGGCCAAGGCATAGCCTCACATGTACGACAAGGCTATCCTCGCCTTAGGAAAGGCCACGGCATAGACTCGCTTAGAGAACGTCTTCGCCTAATCAGGCAAATCTTAGCTTCTCCAGGAAGCTCAAAAGAACTAAAACCCTTGATTCCGATTTCACCAAATGCGTAGTAGAGCCAAGGGAATTCAATCCCTGAGAATAGCTAGTAAGCTAAAATTGAGGAGATAAACTCCTTAAGATCACCAATTAATTGGAAGAGTCTTCTTAAATAACCGAGACTCACCGGTTATAGGTCGGGGTGACGACTGGAGTGAAGGTCTCCGATGCCTCAGGGGCCTCGACCTCCTTGCTTGGATGGTGTAAAGATTCCATGGATCTCAGTTTTGGAGAGATGAAGAGGGTAAAGACCCTGATGTTTTCAAAAAACAGCAAGGAGGGAAGATAGGATTCTATTGAAGACTCATTGAAGAGAGAAAAAACTATTCTCTAAAAAGGACTGTCAGGGTCCTATTTATAGCCCCACAGTGCAGCCTCGCATTGGTGCTTCAGATTTTGAAGCACAGGAGAGGCTAAAACACTCGAGTGCTTAGACTCGGGAAAGGGAGTACCTTCCCTCACATAACATGCGAGGCTAGCGCTGACAAATCAACTTGAACTTAAGCGTCTGGAACTGCCCAAAGGCGAGGTATCCAGATGGAGGCCTATTGCAGGCCGGGAAGGCGAGCTTTTTCGAAGCCAGCCTGTTTCAAGTTCAATCGGAAGCGAGGCTATTCTAGCCTAGAAATAGGGCTAAAGTCCAGCCCTGAAGACGAAGCTGAGTTCAAACCATCAAGGCAAAGCTCAAATCCATATACCAATGATTCTTTTCTTCAACAATCTAAGCAATTCAAAGTATTTCGAATTCTGAACCATCCCATTGCAGATTTACGAAAAACTTTGAAGGGAGTTGTGTTAACACTCCAAAAGACAAACTTCCTAGGTGGTATTTCAACCTGTTCGAATGACATCCAAACTTGTTGACATTTACCAAAGACAAGATCCAGATAAGCTGACGACCAAGATCTACCCATCCTCAGAGACCAAACGATGCCTTAATACTTACTGATCCAGTGAAGTAGACAGTAAGCCAAGCATCACATGTAAAGAGGCCTAAACATGGCCCAGAGGATAGCTTCACTTGAAGCTTTATAACCTTGTTAAAAGGCTAAGATATTAGCTTCGTCTGATGCTTCTTTGAGAGCTCACTTGAAGCTCTACACAGCTCTACAAAAGAGCTAATCTTTAGCTTCGCTTGAAGTTTTTCTTGTAGCTTCGCCTGAGGAGCTGTATAGCCTCGCGCGAAGCTAATCCCAGCTTCGCTTGAAGCTCTCCGCACCCTTTGAGAGGGTTTTGCCAAGTCAATGCTTGATCTAGTCTTTAGTGAGCTAATCCCACTATATTAGCTGAGTTAATGCCACTTTAAGTAAGCGGTTACACCCGCCCACTTCGCCCTACATTAAGTGGAGAAGGCCAGGTCAGAAGGCCAGTTTATGCTCGCACGAGCCTACCTAGTTTCGCCTAAGCTTGTACTTAGCTTCGCACGAGGCGTTATAGCCTCGCACAAAGCTCAGAATAACATCTGCCGCGAGGCTAACTGACTATTATCATTCTTCACTGAATTTTAGGGGCAATCATACCCTCAAGTGCCTATAAATAGCTCACTCTTGGAATAAGCTCAAGGCCAAGAAGCCGGTAAAGAAAGAGCTAACAAGCTGAAGATCAAGAGGCTTAGTTGATTAGCAAGGCTAACTTTTCCTTGATTCCAAGAAATTCAGAGAATTACTCCTCTAAATTCAGGGTGTTAATACCCTAAGATCTTCCTCCCTCTCAAGGAATCTCCGGAACTAGGCGAGAAAGGAATTCTCAAGCAGTAGCATTCAAAGATCGCTCGCTCACATCGTCAATGAGACAAAGTGGTGCGCGCTGATCAGACTCCCACCTGCACACTTCCCCAAAAATCTCAGAGGAGAGTTCAACCTGTAATTTTTCATTTCTTTTGTGTTTAATTACTTATAATCTTCTCCTCAATTTTTTGTAAGTTTTCCCGATCAAATTTTAATGGAAAAACAATAACTCATTGAAATTACCAACCTACATGCACATGTCAAAAGAATAGATATTTAAGCATACAAGGCATGATCACCCAACCAACCTCCCACTAAGGATAAATATTTTCAAAAATAATGATTTGAAAAGAGTTGAGTAGTTTGAAAACACCACCATGTGAAGAATAAAAGAACTAATTTAAAATAATTTTGAAAAACTAGTTCAAAAATCCATCAAACATGAAATAAATCATTTATCTAATGAAACATGCTATTTACACGAGAATCGTCACTCAAAATCTATAGCACATGCAAGCTCATGGACTCAAAATCATGAGTAAGCAACAAATGTGAGTGATTAATAGTCATGTGAATAACACATTCATGAAGATAGAATGATGAGGCTCTAAAGTAGCTCATCAAAACAAAAGTATTTATGAAGAAAGAGTGCATGTATAAATACAAGAATCATCAAAGTAGCGTATACAATATAGCCAAACAACAAATGAGTACATAAAGGATATGAAACATGTTAGACATAAAATCAAGAGTGTATCTCAAAAGCTATATAAGTGCATTGTAAGTTTCAACAAAAAATGCATCTAAACATATAAACAAAAACATGCAAATTATGATATGCTAAAAATATAAGATGGAAGATAGAGATAGTTACCAAAATTGATTGAACTAATCTCCATATTTTCAAAACAAGGTGGTTTTCTCACTTAAACACCTTGATAGTAATGCACCGAATGTTTAGTCCATCAAGCTCCGATTGCGTCCACTATCAAATCATCAAGCCTCTCACGTCTTGAGAGAGCCCACATATGAGTCCAGCCAGGCGTAAGCATTTGGTCGATGAAGGGTAGCAGAAAGTGATCTTTACGAGTGGCCGCATTCAACTTTCTATAGTCAATACAAACACGAACCTTGATAGGCAGTCTTATTTGTACCAACTCTTTCTGCTCATTCTCTACATCTTAAACCAGCTTTCTTGAGACTACATGAACCGGGCTTACCATTGGCTATCAGAAATGAGATAAATGATCTCATTGTCTAATAGTTTCAAAATTTCTGTTTTTTACAGCCTCTTGCATGAGTAGGTTAAGCCTGCACTGGGGTCCCTCCTGGGAATCGCTTCATCGGTTAAGTGAATTCTATGTTGAACTATTGCTGGACTTATCCCCTTGATATCTTTCATTGTCCATCCAATGCTTCCCTATGTCTCTTCAGAATAGACATCAAACTGTCCTCTTGTTGCTCAGTCAGATGGGATGCCATGATGACTGACAGGGTTTCTCTTCGCCCAAGTAGGCATACTTGAGGTGTTCAGGTAAAATTTTAACTCTAGGGAAGGAGTTGATTCATTGGAGGTGATATCTGAAATTTTGGTCCGTTGATGGGGTACACTTGGGCTTGATGCCCAATCCACTGGTGAGCCTATGATCTGATCCAGATTGAAATCCTTAGACACCAGATCAAACTCACTCTCTGTTTCCATCTTTATGCTTTCTTCATGCTCACTAGTCAAATTTTCAATAGAATTGACCTCAAAAGTCTGATAATTTATATCTCTGGGTTGTCTTCCAGGATTGAAGACATTTACTTCCTTTGTCATATCTCCTAAGGTCAATCGTATGGACCCATTCCTACAGTTGATTATGGCATTGGCTATAACAAGGAATGGGCGTCCTAAGATGACCGGAGTTTGAGACCGCGGATTTGACACAGGTTGGGTCTCAAGCACAATGAAGTTAACGGAGTAGATGAAATCCCCGACCCAAATAAGGACATCTGTGATTTCCCCCTTGGGGATTTTCACAGACCGACTGTTAACTGAATAGTGACTCGAGTTGGACTCAGCTCGCCCAACCCAAGTTGCTGGTATACTGAGAGAGGTAGCAAGTTAATACTTGCTCTCAGGTCAAGGAGTGCTCTGCTAATTCCTGTTTGTCCTATGGTGCAAGAAATTGTAGGACATCTGGGATCTTTGTATTTCATCGGAATAGGACCAGACAAAATTTCGCTTATGTTTGTTGGGCACATTCTTTTTTCTCTTCTTCGTACACATATCCTTAAGAAATTTGGCATAGGCTGGGACTTGTTAGATAGCGTCAGGAATAGGTATATTTAGTTTGACCTGATTAAACATCTCAAGTATTTTCTCCATGTACATGTTCTTATTATTGTTCCTAGGCCTATTAGGAAAGGGTGCTACAGGCTTATGAACTTGTTTAGCAGCTGTGTCTTTGTCAGACGTTTGTGGAGCAGATTGGGGGGAGCTGGCAGATATGGAAGCAGAAGCAGGATCAATGTGGGAAGGATTTTTCTGCTGGTAGACCTGGTTGTCCACCTTCTTTCCTGATCGAAGTGTATGAACAGCATTGCACTGGTTGATCTTGAATTTCATATGCTTGATTGAAATTCTTAGGGTTAACTAGCAGCTGACTAGGTGAAGTACCCTTTGGTCTTTCACTTAGAGAGTTAGCTAATTGACTCATCTGCATTTCCAATCTCGATATGTCCTGTGAATGGTTGCTCAACGTTTGTCCTTGATTTTGCATGAAGACGGCTTGGGACTTCATAAATGCCTCCATACTTTCCTCCAATTTACTGAATTTCTTCTCAATTGGTGAACTTTGGTAGGAGGAAGATGGAGCTTGACTGGAAAAACTCGTTGGATGATTGGGATGGTGGAAATGATTGGGGAAATTGGCCTAAGAGAATTGTTCTGGGCCCAAGAGAAGTTTGAGTGATTTCTCCAACCGGGATTGAACGTTTGCGAGTAAGGATTATGCGGCGGCCGTGAGTAGGCCTCATTCATGTGTTCTGGCGGTGCTTGGTGAGTCTGAAAAATAGAACACTCTTCAAAAACATGGTTCGGTGCCTGACAGTATGAACAACCCGGATTGTGAATTGGTGGTGGGTTGATTTGGTTGACATTGGCTGGCTCTTTTGTTTCTAGAGCCTCTATTCTCCTCATCAAGGTCGCGATCTTAACTTCAGCAGCTATGGATGATTCTAGGGTAGGAGCCCTCCTTTTGAAGTTATAGATTGTGAATTCCTTAATTTTTCTGAGATTGTCTCCCATTGCAGGGTTTTCTCAGCTAGATCCTCAAACAAATCCCAACCCTAATTTTCATCCTTTAGCAAGAACCTTCCCTGACACATGGTTTCTAAATGGGCTTTCGTTTGATAATCCAAACCATCATAGAGAATCTGGCACTGACGCCATTTCTCTGCGCCGTGATGAGGGCACTGAGCTAGGAGATCTTTGAATCGTTCAAAGTATCTCCAGAATGGTTCGATCTGTTCTTGCCTAAACTGCATGATATTCTTTCTGATGAGGGCAGTCTTGTGGATGGGGTAAAATTTCTTCAAGAAGACCTTGACGAAATCATCCTACGTTGTAACTGAATCTACAGCCAAACTGTACAACCATTTTTTAGCTAGGTCATTTAGGGAGAAGGGAATGAAATGTAACATAACGGCATCGTCTCCTAACTGAGGAATGCGCATCATGAGGCATACTTCTTCAAATTCCCTAACAAAGAAGTATGCATCCTCCAATTCTAAACCATGAAATTTTGGAAGAGTGTTGATGAATTGAGGCTTTAATTCAAAGTTATTTCCATAGCCTCAAGAAGTTTTATACAAGACGGCAGTGAGGTTCTGATCAGGTAAAACCTGTCCTGTAGCGATGCCATCACCGATTCTAGATGCAAGGGTAGAGAAATGTTTCTGGTTAATTTGGAAGTTACAGGATCTCTCACCCACTCTTGCATACATCACACCACAAATAACGTACAGACAACAAACAATCGAAAAGAATAAAAACAAACAAAAAGAAAAAGAAACAACCACCGAGCCTTAGTCTAAGGTACCTGAACCTAGACGACCTAACTGGTCGATTCTCCGGGGGAGGTTATTGCAGGAACTCGACTACAAGCTAATCGGCCAGGAAAGGGCAAAACTCGGTGGGAGGTATCCGGGCGTGAGCCACGGGCCTTAATTACGCCAAAGCATGGAGCTTTCGAGGTTTAACCTCTCAATCCTCTTTCCTTAGACACCGATTTTGCGGGAGTATATTTCTTGCAATTTTCACCCTTAGTTAATCTCTTAGTGAGTCCGAGATGTCCCTAGGGCCAACGTCTATTAATTTTTAGTTAAGATTTGGGATAGTGTGAGTGCACTTGGAGATAGTTTTTGGGCTAAGGAAGGGTGATGAAATCCCCACCTTATCTTGTTTATTTGGGTTTTGCCCTTAATGTCAATTGTGCAAGTGTACAGTATATTCACAACAAGATAACACTCAAAGTGATAAATCACTCCAAAATGTTGGTCCTATTCTATATGGATGCACACATACCTTTTCTCCAGCACTCTTCAATAGAAATTAAAATGAAATGAAATAGACACGTGCCCTAAATGCAAGAGTCTAATTCGATTTTCAATTTAGCAATAAATGAATTTCTGCTAAATTATTACAAGTGTAAAGGTGAAGCATACAAATGAACTAAAAATTTGAGAAAGCAATTTTCGGCAACCCTGCAAAAGATCTTTTGTTAGTACTTCAATTAGAGAAATTCGCTTTTACACGAATTTCCCGAGGGCAAATGAATTCCTCGTGCAATTGTCTTCGGCCACCAATCTTGCTTCTCATAGTAGTTAGCTCCTTGGTACTTCTCCTACACACAAAAACAAAGAAAAATCTTTAGTATTGAACAATAAAGTCGTTCCTTTCCCAGCAACGGCGCCAAAATTTGATCGGCAAAAAGCATGCACAAATATAAGTAAAAGAATGTGGGTTGATGTTAATGCTTTTACGATTCTTCCGTAGTAGCAAAGTGCCTATACGGGTTGTATCCACAAGGAGGGAGAGCGATGGAAGCTTTGATGCGACTTCTTTGTTCAAAGTAAAGAGAAAGTTCTTTGTTTCAAATAAAGAATCGAAAAGAAAACAAGTATTGTTTCAAAGATTTCTTGGATTTGGGTTATGTTAGTAAAGATGAGTTTTCTTAAAAGTAAAAACGCATGGCTAACTTTCTACTAAGTTCTCCCACTAATCTCTAACTTCTTGAAGATGTAGCCTCACGATGGATCATAGGCAAGCATAACCTTTATGCATAGGAACTATTCACGTTGAAGACCGAATGAAAATCCTTCCTTTAACTTAGCTTTACACGACAAAACTTGAACATTCCCTTATCAAGATCCAATCGAAGGCGAGAATAAGGGAAGAAACAAGTGCACAAATGGTATCAGCAAAGATTAATAGGAATACCTCTAACTTACAAAGACAAGTAAAGTTTACAATCTATAGATCATCAAAAACCGTAAAGCATGAAATATAAGAAAGGAATACTTGTAAGTAAGTAAGAGTTAGAACCCTCGTCTTAAGATGCCATAGCTATCATTTGCACAAGGCTTGTTTGACACTATTGATTAATTTGGGTTATCAATCAAGTTGTTAGAGATTAGTGATTAGTAGTTAGTTAGCCATGCAATGAAAGAGTTAGTTAGACATTAGTAAAAAAAGAAACAACAAGAGAGAAGAAGTAAAGAGAAGGAGTATTACACTAAAACAAGAAAGTAAAAGCAAATGAAAACGCCAAGTAAATGGAAAGAAGAAAGAGAAATATTACTTGTATAAGCTTGTCACCTTCAAATATAATTTGTACACACTCTCTCTCTTTTACTCTAATGGCTAAACTAATTAGAAGAAGAAGAAAACATAAAAACAACTACAATCCTAGAAACAAACTAACAACAATGCTCCAAAAGCTCTAGATATCTCCCTGAAGAACCCCTAAGAGAATTTATAAAAAACCAGGTGAAAAGGGGCCAGGGGGACAACCTCTGGCCCAAAACGCTGGCGCGGTCGCGCCAGTACAGCCGCGGAACGCGACCAGAGCCGCGTTTCCGCGGCTGTACTGAAGCGGCGCGCGCAGCGCCACCTGCTGTGCAGCGTCGCTTCAGTCCCCTATCAGTTGTACTTTCTGAATTTTAGATTTGATCTCCCTGGTCTGACAGAATCTCCTCCTAAGGTCAATGGCTACTTTGTAGGCCTTTAATCACCCATTAAATGGTGATTTAGGGTCTTCTTCTTCATTGCACATCATGGACCTAGGATCACACAAGCAAACCATTATTAGCAGTATTTTATATAAGATAAATATGCAGATGTGGTAAAAATTATGCAATATTAGAGACTAATCAATGCATGAGTAAAAAGCATTTAAAATACTTGATTTTTGGTTTATAGATACTTTAAATAATATAGATATTTAAAATAATATAGATCAACTTCAACGGAATGAGTCTTGTATTCGGATGATGTATGGTTGTATTTGAGTGGGAACGATTTGGGCTCGGATCCTTCCAGAACTACACAAGTCTCTCTCTCTATATATAGATAGAGATTGACTTGTTTAGTTCTGGAAGGATTCGAGCCCGAACCCTTTCCACACAAATACAAACATCCGACATTCAAATACAAGATTCACTCTCTTGAAGCTGATATATATTATTTAAAATGACTAAAAATCAAAATCAATTGTTTACAATACTTTTTGCCCATCCATCAAAATGGACGGCCGAAAATAGTGAGTTTATTAGATCTATGTCTTTAGACATACAAATTCCCGATCCGGTCATTTGATCATGATCTAAACATTTAAAAACCCCTACAAACCAATTTTTGTTAGGTTTCAGATGTTTCACACTGTTAACTAACCAACTCACTATTTAGACTGTCCGTTTTTGCCTATTTGACGTGTGGGCAAAATGTATTTAAAATACTTGATTTTTCGTTTATAGATATTTGAAATAATATAGATCAAGCTCAACGGAATGGATCTTTTATTCGGATGATGTATGGTTGTATTTGAGTGGGAAGGATTCGGGCTCGAATCCTTCCGAAACTACGAGTATATATATATATATATATATATATATATATATATATATATATATATATATATATATATATATATATGGAGCTGATCCTCTAAGAACGGTTCTCACGGATTTCTGTGAGAACTTTCACGTGGGTCGTCGGATCTGATAGATCAAATCAAATAAAACTAGATCTCTATCAGATCCGACGGCCCACGTGAAAGTTCTCACATGAATTCGTGAGAACCGTTCTTAGGGATCAACTCACTATATATATATATATATAATATATATATATATATATATATATATATATATATATATATATATATATATATATATATATACTTGTATCCTTTCAAAAGGATTTGATCCCGGATCCTTCCCACTCAAATTCAACCCTCCAACATTCGAATACAAGATCCATTCCGTTGAAGTTGATCTATACTATTTCAAGTATCTATAAACCAAAAATCAAGTGTTTTAAATACTTTTTGCCCATCCATCAAGCGACGCAAAATGGACGGCCGAAAGTAGTGAGTTGGTTAGATCTATGTCTTTAGACATACAAATTCTCGATCCGGCCATTTCATTATGATCTAAACATTTAAAAACCCCTATACACTAATTTTTGTTAGATTTCAAATGTTCTACACCGTTAAACTAACCAACTCACTATTTAGGCCGTCTATTTAGGCCGTCCGTTTTCCCCTACTCTGATGGATGTATGTTATTTAAAACACTTGATTTTGGTTTATAGATACTTGAAATAGTATAGATCAACTTCAACGGAGTGGATCTTGTATTCGAATGTTGGAGGGTTGAATTTGAGTGGGAAGGATCCGGGATCAAATCCTTTTGAAAGGATACAAGTCTATCGATATATATATATATATATATATATATATATATATATATAATATATAATATTATATATATATATGATGTGTGTGTGCATATATATATGTATATATATGTATATGTATATGTGTGTGTGTGTATAAATCTTCAAATAAGAAACTTTCTCAAAATAAGCACCGTGAGAAAATCATATAGGAGCGATTTCGTGGATAATCCGAACCGTTCATCTTGATCTACATACTTTACTTAGACTGCCAATAAAAAATCACGCAATTCCGAGTCTTTTTACCCATGCATCAAATGACATCGTTATTCTACAGCGAATATAACATATATTTTGTAACAACTTGTTGCATGGGTAAAAAGACTAGGAATCGTATGATTTTTTATTGATAGACTAAATAAAGTATGTAGATCAAGATGAACAGTTCGGATCATCCACATTATTGCTCTTATATGATTTTTTCACGGTCTTCGTGTGAGAAAGTTTCATAATGAAAACAATATTTGTATCTTTAAATAATTTTGTGAGAAAAACTTTGCTCAGTCATACTTATTTTGGTATCTTCTCAAGCATAGCCATATATTTCCTCAATGCCGAAAGCATCATTTCCTTGAGTTTATATATAGGATTAATTTTTTTAAAGACATCAGAAATAGTTAATTCAACAATCGTATCATGTGAAATACCTGGGGAAACGGGTGATGAGAAAGCATATACAGAAGGGTATTCTGTCTCCTTCAGTACTAGAGCGCAGCACTCGACCATCAGGAATTTGCCAATATATTCATTTTTAAACAGTATACGTTGTGATAACACATTGTGATATCAAAGGAGCCAAGTTTTTAAGTTTAAAGTTGCAGCGACACGCATCTTCTTCAAAAGGCTGAACAACTGAGGCTTTTTCAAGCGTGTAGCCTGTTGGAAGGTGGTCCTTCAATTGTTCAAGTAGAAATGAAAAGGTTGAGCCTGTCTAATAGAAAACAGTGGCAGCCAAATGCTTTGTGACAAAAGAGCAAGAAAGCTAAGTATAAACCTAGGCGCAAGAAAAATCATTAAGAATTACACTCATATAGATATGCCTAAAATGTACCATACATGCCAAATTTATCAGCTGAAGATATCAAATAAGGTAAAATTTTTAACAGAGATTACAAAGAAAAAATTCCAAGTGTCAACAAACTCTCACGTAAAATAAAGGCAAGGTCACCTTTTATTTGACGGAACCATCTATAGTAAAAGTTAATTAAGAAAAACCTCAATTGCAATTTTTCTTGTCTGGGCCTTATTTTTTTTGCAATTTTTAGATTGCAAACACGTGTTTGACTGGTGATTTAATCACAAAAAAGTAAAGGACTAAAATTTAACCGCGACCACGACCACAACTGAAAGAGCTCCGCAATTGCGACAACTTTATGAGAACTGCGACTTCGACTGTGATTGTGACTTTGAAACTTTGTAAGAATTTTATCCTCATAACCATGGTCGTTGTTCCCATGATCGTAGTTTCAGTCCTTCTGGTCACAGTCCCTATTATGAGAAATGCGACCATCTCTTCTATCACTGTGCAACTCTATTCTAAAACCCTAATGTAACCTAAATTGCAGTGCGCACACAATGTGAATAATTAGCTTTTTTTTATAAGGACTGCGACTGTGGTTACACTCATGCTTAAAATTACAAAAAATTCATTAATTACGAGAACTGTGATCGTGATTGCAATACTTTAGTATATTTTTTAAAGTCAACCACCTTAATCGCAATGAGTACACAAATGTAAAACTTAGTACTCTATCAGAAGTGCGACCTGGATCGTAATTATGAGTGAACTCACATAGTTTATATTGTTTATAAAGACTGATCACGATCACAGTATTTTAAAAAATATATGTTAAACATATTTATGACTGCGACCTTGGTCGCATTATTGACTTAAAATAAAAACAATCGAAATAACAGTATAATTCAGTATAAAAAACTAAATTCCATCAACCAAAAAATTATTTTCTGATGCAATAACGTGCAATGGGAACTACTCCATATTTACAGTGCATGTAGATTTACAGTTTATGAGTAAAATTATTCTTCAGATTTCAATATTCACCTAACAGCGACTTACAATTCCACTAACTTAAATCAATCTCATACAAATTTTAACTGTATCACATTTCTTACATAAATACATTTCAATAGGCCAAGGTGTGAAAACGCTATTTATTGCATACTATCGGCTTCAATCCATCCACTGTGGAATCCAAATCAAACAAAATGAATCAAATTAAATAAAATTAATCAAAATAATCAGCCGCTACAATTAATTAATCAAATCAATATAATGCACGAACCCCCCCTCCCCCCCCCCCCCCCCCCCCCCCCCCCCCCCCCCCCCAACAAAAAGAACAAAAATGAAATAAAAACCTGATCCTTAAAAATCATCATGGCGAAGGATAGACGAGGGTAATGAGAAAAATTTGATGAAGCCTTTGATGATTGATGAAGATGATCTAAAAAAACATTTAATCGTCAGAAAATAGAATTTATTCCACCAGATATTAAGGATGGGCATAATTGGAAAGGGGAAAAAAATGAGTTAGCTACACAGAAGAGGTTAAATTGAAATGGACTACATCATGACGTGGATTGAGGCTGAGACAAAGATTGAAGGCTCCAAAGACTAGCCTTCTAAGTGGAGTTGTCTAAATCTTTATATACCCCCAAGGGCATCCATATGTCTAGCCGATGTGGTACTACTTGTTCGACCCAAATCCGAACAATAATCCCTCAAATAAAGAGTCTCCCTGCAAGCTTAACTTTCTTCACAATAGAAAACCAAATGCTCAATCGAGATCCAACTCTTCACTGCGTGTACAGACACATCTTATGCGAAGCACCATCATTGCAAAGGAACACAACTAACAAATATCTTGCAAGCTAAATTGCTTTATAGGGACCCAATACTAAGCCTTCTTGCGTCGGGGGATCAACAACATCGAACATCATCCACAAAAATGATTAAGTTCGGGGCATGACTCTGATACCAATTGTTGGACTAGGGGACACCATCTCAAAAGATTAGCTTTCTAGGTGAAGTTGCTCAAATCCTTATACACCTAACATTATCTCCATGTCTAGCCGATGAGTTATTCGACCCAAATCCCAACAAAAATAAATTCGTAATTGAGATTTTCCCTAAATAAATTGAAAATGGAGGAGTCCAAGCTCAATTTAATGTTATCTAAAATAGTGTTGTTATATTTAAGGCTTAATAAGACATCTGCATAACCTTATATTATTTTTAGATAGAAAGCCGATGGCCCTCTCTGATTATATCAAGTGACAGTGAACCCCAAGGGAAGGACCAGGAAAATTATTTTATTTACTCTACAAATAATAAAGTATAGACAAAGGACCCCTGGATTATATCTCGCTAAGTCCAAGAAACCAAGGAAAGGACTAGGAGCAAAACCCTTGCCTCATTCCCAACGCCATCCCTATCATTCCACCACCAAAACCAATTGCCGAAACCTTCATCCTTACAACCCATCCGTGAAACTAATCCCTTTTAATTCAAGAACACAATCAGCTCAGTAGGTTTCCTTTATTATTCTTGACCAAGGCCTCTAACAAAACATATCCAAATATACTAATACCTAGCAAGAATATAGTACATTTGTATTAATGAGGTCCACTCAAGTAGTAAATAATTTCTTAACATATAGACTGGTGGAAGGGAAAATGAATTTTGTATTTTGAAACAACATTCCAGTTTACCTTTGCAATCCATTTCCCAGATAATTTGTGATTTTGTGGTTTACTTGTCAGCATAGCCAGAAATTATGCACAATGCCTTCAGAGAAAGGCACAGCCTTTTCTCCGCAACAAACTTTTGACCTGTCCTGACTTGAATCTGTATTGACATTTGACAGCCTCAAAATGCAAGTATTTTAAACTCGAGTTTCATATTTGACTCATCTTCAGACTCCAATTAGTCTCTAGATTTATCTGATCCAACTGGTGCTTCTTCTACGAGCATTGCTCTAAATGCGCTATCGGTGATGATGCTACATATTGCTAGAGATAAACCAAATGCTTTGAATTTAAAATACATATAAATATTCAGGCAATGCAAGCAAACTGAAACAGGGAAAACCCAATGTTGTTCCTAAAAGAAACATGTTAAAGAAAAGCTTAACACAATATAGTGACCATTGATATAGAACTAGATGGCATGCAAGTAATAGTTCCAACAAGAATTTTAGGTTTCCCCACTAATTATTTACATGGTAAAGCAATGGATTAAGTGGTCACTGAGAACTCAGCTGAAATTGGGAAAGGATCTAGGGTCCACATAAGTTTCAAATACAAGCACGTGTTTCTATGATAGATAAAAGGAAGTACTGCAGAATATTCCAGTATATAACAAACAATGTTCTAACAAGTAACCTGCAGCAAGCTCAGGACGACAAACTCCCAACCATCTCTAATGCACAAAGCTGTGTGAGCAGGATATAGCCTCGCAATTTCAACCCCTTGGGCGAAAGATCTGCATAATTTCTTGATACACCATTTAGGTAAGGGAATAGCCAATATCAACAAATAAATCAAAAGGTCTCTGGCATAAATTTTTGTTAACAGCTCAAAATAATTTATGAAATCCAGAAATCTTCTCCGTTCAGTTAACTGATTTCAGCTGATCAGGGAAAGGAACTCAAGCAAAAAGAGTTTATGGTAATCTGCCTGATGAGCGTCAAAAGTGAGAAGCAATTCAGAGAGATCCAATAACCAGAAGTTAAAGCTAATCATGCCTAGAGACCAATACAGCAACCTGATCAACAGTTTCAGTGATATAAAAGATCCAACTGGAAAACAAATATACTTGAGAAATAATGAAACACGATCATGAATGCCATTTGAAAAGGCACAAGCATATTCGGAAGGAAAAGAAGAAGAAATAGGTTAACAGAAAGTTACCAAAAGAAAAGAAAATTATTGAGAAGGTAATGAAGTGTTCTAGAAAACTAGAACCGCATGAAAAAATTGAAAGGGAAATGTACCTAGGCCATTAAACTCTTTTAGAATAGGGTCAACTAGTATTTGAAGCTGCTTCCAAATCAGGCATCTCCAGTATAGGAATTTCCTCCACCTGCAGATGCCTCAGATGCCATAGTTGAAATGCGGTTTATAAAAAAAATAAGAAAGCAGCATGCTCAGCTAAAGTAAATGAATACATTGGTGCTAGATGAGGACTTAAGAAATCTCATTAGAATTGTCCAGATTAGAGAATCATGGTATTAGGGGTTGCAGGCTTACAGCTTTTACTGTTGAACAAAGTGGAAGAAGAGCTAATACATTCAATCAGGAAAGCTGTGAGGCGAAGGGAGGAGGGGATCAAAGAACAGGATTATGAAGATAATGGGAATTTCAAAATAAGTGACCTGGATTTGTGCGAAATCATGGAGGATTTCTTTTAGCAACTAGTGAACATAACAAAGAGGAAGATTAAGCAGGATGTATGTCCACTTGTATGTTGTATCCTACAAAGCATTCAAGATGTAACACAAGCTTTGAAAAACAAGAAGACACTTTAACAACTTTGTGTCCTTTTATTTTCCGTAAGGTGTATATTAGAGTATGAAAGGGTTTTGTTATACTTATTTATTTATCTTTCTTCTTTGTAAAGAGAGGAAATCTCAATCCAGGGTTGAGCCATCTATTTCCTAAATCTAACATGGTGGAGAAGGTGGAGGCAAGGTAGAACAAAGGAATACACAGTATCTCACGTTGCTCTGGTACCATGTTGAGGTGAAAAAGATAAAGAAAAGACCGTGTATCCTCAATTAAGGTGTGATCGTTTATTTATAAGAAAAGAAATACATGTCTTAAAAGTATTAAGAGAATACACAATGTCCTATTTAGAGTAAGAGAATTAAAAATAAAGAAAAAAAAATTCTTATTTCTATTATAACAAAAAATCATATTTCTACTCTAATAATATCAAAGCGACTCCTCTTCCATCATCCATGTGCCTCCATCAACTTTCTAATTCTAGCCTTCACCAAACCCTAGCCTTCACCTAAGAAATCCTAGCTACCATCTCTCTAATTTTTCTTTCGTTTTTTAGATCTGATTAGACCTGAATCCAAATGTGCAAAAAAAATGAAATTATTGTTCATATGAACAGTACCATTGTGGTACTATTCATGAACAGTTTTGCCAAATTTTGTTAATCTGATGACTGAACTTGTTTTGATCGTATCTTCATGCATTGAAGTTTGATTTTGATGATTTAAAAAGTTTTTTTCTATATTTTTAGGCAATACAGATGTCACGCCCCACTTACTAAAATACGCGGAAACGGAGTCGCAACGAGAGTCGGCGACGTATATACGCGAGGAGAAAACCCTACGTATACACGCTAAAAGCCTAAAATAATAACCTGAGCAAGCACTATGATAAATTAGTATCACTGCAATATGACATATAGAGTTCTAACATAAAGATAGCATAGAAATAAAGGAATAAAACAAGCAATGAGTCCAATGCGCAGAACCATGAAAACATTAAGAATAAAGAGAAGCAAGAGAATACCGAGAAAGGATGGTCAACTAAGAGAACTCCAGCTCCTCGTAAGGCGTGTGATCCTCTCTAAATACCTAATCAGCAAAATAACATACATAGACTTAGATGTGCAAATTCAGGGAGTAAGAAACCCCAAAGAAGTGTAAAATAAGGGGAAGGTGCACGTGCATATAACGTGTGAGCATATTATGAAAATATATACTAGAATAAGACTGAAATAACATGCAAAACATAAATGAATAGTAATAAGGGCAGTCAATACTAGAATCAGATGTCTATAATAACATAGAGGTATCAATAAAACACGGTCAGTTATAGCACAATATAGACGGTTTATTATTATTAATTATGTCAGCGAACACCAATTGCCACGTGCAATAAACGTATCATATACTACGCTTACCACACGTGTCAATCGAAGTCCTATGTTATTGAAACTGACAGAAGGAGACGTCCCCACTTTAGGTGGGTTCCGTACATACCCGGAGCCACGGCCTAGATGCCTGGAGCTGAACCAGGCCCTACCGCTAGGTAGTCAGTAATGTTGGCCCAAAGTTACAATCACCCTTGTTTAGTGTGTTTTGATGATTACAAAACATATTAGTTATTTGTACTAATATTGTTTATTGTTTAATAGTGTTTCAGGGTTCTAACTCTACTAAAAGGTTTACACCCTAAAAGAAAGTGTTTTGGACTCAAGTCAACTCAAAGTGGGCTCAAGACTCAAGTGTTGAAGACCTTGATGGTGAAAAGCCCCTTGAAGAGCTTGTAGTACTTAGAACCAATGTAAGAATTAGAATGTTAAAATTTGAGTGTTGGATATTGGCTCTAGGATACACACACACAATTTGGTTTTGATAAAATGTGTGTTTGTAATTAGGTTTCATGCCTTAAAAATATATTTACATGACTCTATATTTTACAAAAATAAATACCATGTTTAGATCTTGTTTATATAACCCTACTAGCATATTACTTAAGTTTTCTTAAAGTCAAAAATTATTTTGCAAAATTTTTCAAGTCAAAAAAAAAAATTACACTGTTTTCCTGTTTCAGGCTGACCGGCCGACCGGCCCGGTCGACCGGCGACCGGCCCGGTCGACCGGCCACTGTGCCTGGGCGTGCATGTCTGTGCACGTCCTACGGTCGACCGGGCGGTCGACCGTCTGAGAGCAGGAGTGCTCTCGGTTTTCTGGGTCGACCGTCTGGTCGACCGCTAGAGGAAGACTGAGAGCAGGATTGTTCTTGGGTTTTCTGGTCGACGGCCGGTCGACCGTCAGAATACCCGAGCCAACGGCTCTTTGACCAGCTGAGCTGGCGGTCGACCGGCCCGGTCGACCGCCAAGCCTGCTGCTGCCCAACGGCTCTTTCCTCTTTTGTGCAATTCTGAAATCTGTTTTTTGATCTGTTTTTTGGCAGACTTTTACAGGGTTTTTCAGTTCTTTTTCAGAGCAAATAAGCTCTAAATAAATTGTTTTAAACCTATTTTTCTCCCTATAAATAGAGGAGATGACTCTCTTACTAGATACAAAGAAAAATCCTCAAGTTTTCAAAGTTTTCAAAAGAGAAAAGAAAAGTGTTTAAGCTCTCCATTTCCAATCTTTCTTGAGCTAGTTTTCAGTTGTGTTCCCTTGCAAAAATCATCTCTACAACTGAGTTTTTCTCACTACACTTCATAGAACCAAAAATCCCTTACTCATTCTATAGTGGAGTTGTAAAAAGAGTGAGAGTGTTGTAAAAGAGTTTGGTGATCTTGTTGTGATCACTCTTGTTCTTGTTCCTCTTCTTGTTCTTGTGGAGACACCTCTTCGGTAGAGGTTATTGTACTTGGTGGAGCTCGGTGCTCGGGTCTTCGGTAGACCGTTGTAATCGTCCTCGGTGGATAGTGGAAACCCTTCACGGAGGTGAAGGCGGGGAGTAGAGCGGTGGCTCGAACCTCGAAACAACATCTTGTGTTTGCGATTGCCTTGTGTCCATTCTTGCTTTAAATTTCTATTGCACTATATTGCTTTCAATTACTTGCTTGTGATCTTGTTTCTTTCTTTGTGCTATTATTTCAAGCTTGTGATACTTGTGATATATTGTGTGCATCTCACTATTCATCCATCATACTTTGCCTTGATCGATCATATCTCATACAACAAGGTTGCATTGCGCACCTCTAACCCATTCAAGGGGAATTGGGAGGAAGGAGTTCAGAACCTCTCACGGGTATTTTGCTCTTAATCTTGTTTTGAGAGATCGTTGCATCATTCATCATACTTAGTTTTAAAAAGTTTGTTAGATTAGCAATAACACCTATTCACCCCCCCCCCCTTAGGTGTTTTTTAATTGGTATCAGAGCTTGGTTACTAGGCTGTTGGCTTAACAACCCTAGAAAGATCCTAATATTGCTAATCATTTCATTCATTCACACTTAGTAAAGATGGCCGATGGTATTAAGACGCCCCCTAAGTTTGATGGACTTAACTTTCCCATATGGAAGGTTAAGATGACCGTTTCTTTGCAATCTCTAGGTAGTCGAGTTGCAAAGGCCGTGACCAAACCTTTTAGTGCACCCCCGGTGATGAATCCACTTGGTCCAAAATAGAGACCAAAGAATTTGATGCCAATGCTAGGGCTCACTATGCACTACTTCAAGCCCTTAATGATGATGACATAGCTAGAGTTATTCATTGCAAGTCCGCATATGAAATTTGGACACATTTGCTAGTTACACTGATGTAAAACCACCTGGATCGCAATCACCTTCAAATCACAACTAAAATTTAAATTGCAAACAAGATAAGATTTGGGTTTCCACCCCTTGCACGGGCTTCTCACCTAAACTCGAGAGCAGAACTCAAGAATTTAACACATAATTTGAGGAAAAGTTTTAATCATTCATTCATTCCATTGATTATTCCAATAGTTTAGGGGCCTTATATAGGCTTTACAAAAGAGAAGTACCGGGAAATAACCGATGTGGTACTAAACGCCCACAAAGGAACACAAATACAACTAAAACACTTACTATAAATAAAGCTGAAACAAAATACTAAATAATCAGCTAAGACATGAAGAGATAAATAGGAGCTGCGTGATGTCCTCATCAATTCCCTCGGGGTGGGAGGAACTCGACCCTGTCGAATGAGGACTCTCCTCACGAAGTATCTCAATCGGGCCAAGGTGGTGGTCGTGGCAGCAGCAAGGGTACATCATGTCGAGACCATGGTGGCGGAGGAGGAGCTGGTCTCCACGGCAGACCGATGGTGGAAGATAGCAGCACGATCAAGGAACAGGGAGTAGAGTGAGGTGCATCATCCTGGCTGAAAACGGAGCCGATACCAGGATCCCACGGGCTATCCAACTCGTAAGCAATCACCCTGTTATCAACTGTAAATTCCTGCAAAATACTATATGGGTATGCAGCAAATTTGTAGGGTTTATTGCAAATTGCTATCAGCCTAGTGATATCATTAGTATGTGCAACAGGCAGATGCAATGCAGTAGGTATTCTAAGCATAACTCCTAACGATGGGAGAATGAGAGATATGATATGCCTAGAAGGACACACACCTAAAGATGGAGGTACAGAGGACTCAGACACAAACTCTAAACAACCCGAAAAAGAAGTATTAGAAACCATTTGTTGGACCTTGGCAAGAAATTCAGGTGACTCCCCAAAAGATGAATTGATAGGAATAACCATAAAACTAGGTTCAACACAAGGAGACTCGACTAGCTGGTTAGGCACAGTGGGTATATTAGGCTCAACTGTCTCGTCCACGTCATCATTGGCACTATCAGAAGACTTATGAATTTCACCAATAATTTGTGTGACAGAATCAACTGCCATGTCTTCAATTTTATTAACAGTTCCAGAAGAAACTTGGTCATCCTTAACAGGCTTCGATTCGTCAACTTCATCAGTGGACACAGTTCTAACAGGTTGACTCTCCGAGGGGCACTGATAGTGATAATGTCCATAGCCCTTACAGTTAGAACATTTGACCTTGGCATTGATCAGTGTCTTGAAAGTCAAGTCCAATCTTAAGGCCACATCAAAGGCATCTTCAACGGTGTCTAGGTCATAGGGGTCAGTAATCATAGCATGTTTTATTTTAGGCCGTAAACCCCAAATAAACCTAGTTAGAGTCTCAGAAGGGTGTTCTCTCACTTCACTACGATGGGTTAAGTCCTTAAATATGTTAATGTACTCATGAACGGACATATAACCCTGATGGAGATTGTGTAGCTGGTCTAAGTGAGAGTCCCTATCATGGTGATTAGTCATGATGACTCAAGCAAGCAAGCAGATGCAATGGAGAGCCCTAAAGTTGGTTAAACTAAATGCATGCACTAAACAAAATTTCCCTAAAGTTTAAGGCTCAAATGTAAATAAAAATGTATTCCTAGAATGATGAAAAGATGCAACCACTAGATTGAAGCAAATAGCATTTCTACCAACAAATTATAGCAATCCGTATAGTAGTTGCAAGTAATCAACAGTTAATGAACTAGGTCAAGTTGTGATATCACCTGAGGTGGAGTCGTTCACGCCTGGGAAGATGACCGTAGCTCAAACCTGAATGAGACTGCTGTAGGCGCGTAGTACTAGTCGTCACGAATCCACTGCCTCGAAAACGGGTCAATTCGGACTTGAAACGAGTCCTGAACGACCGTCTGAAGTGCTGCTGCGATTCTGGACTGTGCTGACTCAGTTTCTAGTTGACTCAGGCCGAGTCAGACTGAGTTGGACTCAGCCAGACCAATATCTTTGGTCGGGTCCGGTCGGGTCCGGTGATTGGATCAACACTGGGCTGGGGTTGGTTGGTTTGGATCTGGTCCACCTAACTTTGGGTTCAAGTCCAAACCCTCTTATAATAGTTTGGGCTGGGTTTAAGGTCAAACCCAACACCCAATCTCTCCTTCGTTCTCGGGCACGGCTAGGGCAGAGAATTGGCGTCGGCGGCGCTGTGGCGAGGCGAAGAGGCCGTCGACGAGACCTAAGGGGAAAAACGATGACGGCGGTGAGGGCACCTGACGTTGGCGACGAGATCGGACGGAAGAGGGATTGATGTCGGCGGTCTGGTGGCGGCGGCGTAGTCGACGACGATGATGATGAGGATGAAGAGGACCGGGGAGGTCTGGCGAAGACCTCTGCTACTAATGGTGAGGTGGCGGAGATCTCACGGAGGCGGAGATCTAGATGATGCTGGCTGGTGCTGCTGATGTCGGAGGCTTCCTGGTGATGATGACTTCGTCGGGCGGCGGCGGCGGCGGCGGAGATGAAGTCGGAGAGGTGAGATCTGGCCTCAGGAAGCGGCGAGCTCTCCGATCGTTCTGAGATTCTTTCGAAACAGCCCACTGTGGCACTCCTTGCTCCCCGATCAGAAATCTGTTGGCCCAAAGGCCTATCACTCTAGTTTTGATGATGATCAACTCATGTAGTTATATTTGCTAATGATCTTGTTTAATTAGTGACAGATTCTTTATCAAGATCTTAGTAGGTGCAAAGCTCAACAAAGGATTAAATGTCAAGTTGTGAAGCTAGCACCGGTTGATTCACGAGCCTATGGATCAAGACCACATCTAGAGATGAGCTCGGTGGATTGCTTGTGGACCAAGTCAAGAAGATGAGAAGCCTTCAAGTGAAGACTTCAAGAAGTTGAAGACTTGTGTCTAGGTATAAGATTTTTATTTGTTTTAGATAAAAATATAAAGGATAGAATAGATTGGTGGATTGCCCAAGTCATATCACACACACACTCTTGAGATTTAATTGTCTTTTCATAAAAGAATTTTTAGTTAGAAAAGACTCTTTCATTTTGGTAAAAAGGTTTTTCATTGGACAAAATACATGTCTTGGTTTTTGATGTTCCTATATACATATCTTTCAAAATCAAGTTTAGTGCTTTATGTCAAAAACTAGATATTTCATCTTGATTGTGTAGTGGATCATATCCATACACACTATGCTTTAAAGTATATCTTGTTTTTGTATTTGATGAAAATTTGGAAAAATATGTTGTTTTAGAAAAACAGTTTTTTATTATGAGCCAATATTTTCAAGTTACAAAAAATAGTCAAATCTTTAATAACATGCTTGATTTTGTGCAAGCATGTTTCTATATCATAAAACTATTTTTTGTAGAATTTCTAAGTATTTATGGGATTTTTTATTAAGTCAAAAAGACCAATCTTTAATCCCAAAATTTTCAGGTTCTGGCAGTTCTGATTTTTCAGAACTGACAGTGGCCGGTCGACCGGGTCGGTCGACCGGACGTGCACAGACGTGCACGCCTGTGTGCACTAGAGAACGGTCGACCGTGCGGTCGACCGCTTCAGAGAGTCTGCTCTCTGGAAATTCCGGTTGACCGCACCGGTCGACCGACAGAGAAGTAATTCTCTGCTCCAGGTGCGCGGTCGACCGGGACGGTCGACCGGAGGCTCCAACGGTCGGATTCTTGACCGTTGGCGGTCGACCGGACCGGTCGACCGGAAGCTCTGACAGAGCCCAACGGTCAGATTTTTCTGGCCTCTATAAAAGGGGGTTTTGTCATTGTTTGAGCTAAGATTTTTGGAGACCTTAGAGCCTGTTTTCTCATATTCATTTCAGAGGTTTTTCTCCACAAAAATAGTGAGCTAATACTTCCAATCAAAAGGGAAGATTTTATAAGAGTGTAAAAGTGATTTCTTGAGATTTTCACCAAAGATTCTTTCCTTGCTTTCTCACACAAACACTTGAGCATCCATTGAGCTATTCATCCTATAGGTGTTGTAGTGAGGGTTTTTGTAGGTGATCAAGTGTTTAGATCACCAAGATTTCATCTTGTACTTTGAGGAGACAGGCAAGTGTGCTCGTGGTTGTTTAGGGTTCGGGTGCGAACTCTTGTAGCTTGAGGTGCGGCCTCGACGAGCCGGTGGGCTTGTGGTGTGTAAGGGACTTTGGGAGTCCGAGGGCTTGTAGGTGTTGCGGCACCAAGGAGAGATCCGGTTGGATCGTGCATAGTGGAAATCCTTCGTGCGTCGAAGGCGGGGATGTAGAGCAAGTGTGCTCGAACCTCGAAACAAACCCTTTGTGTTTGCGATTGCTCACTCTTGCTCTCTTACTCTTTTTGTCTCACTTATATCTTGCATTACTTTATAGTCTTTATCTCATATATGCATGATACACCTTTGTGCTCATAATTGCTATACTTGCTTGGGATTGTTATTAACACTAGTATTCAACCAAGAGAGCCAACGCGGCACCTCAACCCATTCAAGGGGAATCTAGAGGAGTTTGTCCAGAACCTCGCAAGGGGAATTCGGCAACACTCTTGTGTTATACATAAGTGTTCAATTAAAAGAAGTTTAATTTGGTCAACTTAGTTTTAATTCCGCATTATTTGTTCATAAGTGACCATTAGATTAGCCATCACCTATTCACCCCCCCCTCTAGGTGATCTTACAAAATCAGGGCTCGATGGAGTCTTCCGACGGCGACAGACCTCGGCTAGGACGCGGCGGTGACCACTGAGAAGAGGTTGATCGGTTGGAGAGGCGTGCGATTGGATCTCGGCGGCGAGATCAGGCGGTGGAGACTGCTGCAGAGGAGTATGGTGATCTGGCCGAAGACGATGATTTTGTGGAAGGGGACGGCGACGCTTACGGCGGCTGCTTCGTCAGATCTGTCGTCGATCTGTGCGTCGATGAAGACGGCGGAGGCCGTGGCTGTTGGCGGCGGCGGAGGGCGTGGTTGGTGATGTTGATGGTATTTGGCGCTGGAGGTGCGATGGTCGACGGCCGGTGGTGAAGAAGCGTCGGCAGTTGGAGGAGATGGTGAACAGTGAGGATTTCGATTTTCAGGGAGATTTCGATGATATATATTTTTTTTATATTTTTTTTGTTCACTGTAATTTTTTTCTCTTTTTTGTGAAACAGTGTAATTTTTTTTCTTTTCTTTTTTTTCTTTCTTTTTTTTGGAATAGATCTAAATCTGGAGCTGGGATAGATCTAGGGTTAGGAGCTTGAAAAAAATTTGGAAAAGCCAATAATTGAAGGGGATTGAAAACCGGTGCTCTGATACCAAAATGATGTAAAACCACCTGGATCGCAATCACCTTCAAATCACAACTAAATTTAAATTGCAAACAAGATAAGATTTGGGTTTCCACCCCTTGCACGGGCTTCTCACCCTAAACTCGAGAGCAGAACTCAAGAATTTAACACATAATTTGAGGAAAAGTTTTAATCATTCATTCATTCCATTGATTATTCCAATAGTTTAGGGGCCTTATATAGGCTTTACAAAAGAGAAGTACCGGGAAATAACCGATGTGGTACTAAACGCCCACAAAGGAACACAAATACAACTAAAACACTTACTATAAATAAAGCTGAAACAAAATACTAAATAATCAGCTAAGACATGAAGAGATAAATAGGAGCTGCGTGATGTCCTCATCATACACATGAAGGGACCTCACAAGTGAAGAGGGCTAAGATTGACCTTCTTCGGTCCCAATATGAGAATTTTTGCATACAAGAAAATGAAACCATAGATGATATGGTTACAAGATTTACAAAGATTACTAATGGACTTTCTTCTCTAGGTGATGCTATTGATAACGATCAAAGAGTTAGAAAGATCATCCGGGCTCTTCCTCCTTCATGGGAAGTTAAAGCAACCACCTTGAAGGAACTCAATGACAAGGAGGAGATGGAGCTAATAGGTCTCATTGGGAACCTCAAAACCCATGAGATGGAGAGGAAAGTGAGGGAGGACATGGCTCCTTCCAAGAAGAAGACAATAGCCTTCAAAAGTCAATCCACACACTCCGACGAAGACGATGAAGAAGAAGATGACGAAGAGCTCTCACTTCTTGTGAAGAACGTCCGGAGGATGTACAACAAGGCTAAATTTCAAGGAAGGAAGAGATGGCAAGGAGGCAAAGAAGAAAGAAAGATCGTTTGCTTTAATTGCCAAAGACCGGGACACATAGTGGCGGAGTGTCCGGATAAAGTGAAGCCCTCCACCTCAAAGAAGCCTCACAAGAAGAAGGCAATGAAAGCTACATGGGATTCCGAGAGCGAATCCGAGGAGGAGATTGATACCGCCAACATGTGCTTCATGGCCAATGAAAGCACAAGCAAGGTAACCCCTTCCACTTCTCCTAATGATGAACTTTCCATGGATGAATTAGGAGAAGCTTTTGTAGAATTATCACATAACTATGATTTTCTTAAGAAAAAGTATTTAAAAATGAAAAAGGAAAATGAATCTCTTAATCATCAAGTTTTTACTCTTTCTAAAGAAAAGGATGAATTACTTTCCACTCTTATTTCCACTCAAAAAGATTTTGACAAGTATAAGATTTCTTGTAAAGGCAAGTCTCCACAAATTGACTCTAATGAGATTACCATGCTTAAAGAAAGAATAGACTCATTGGGAATTGTTTTAAAAAATTGTGAGTTTGATAAGAAGAAGATAGAGGCCATGTTTCCTAAGAAACAAGCCCCTAAGAAAAATGTTCACCATGCTCATGTTCATACCACACAACCTTTACATCGTGGCAAACCCCCAAAGCATGCTCACACTTCACACTCACATCATGCATTCATGTATGGAAGAGTGTTCTCATGTTCACATTGTGGGCGGAAAAGACACTTAGCCAATTTTTGCTATGATAGACTAAGTGCATCTTATCATAATGTTTGGGTTCGCAACACTAACTTTCAAGGACCCAAGAAAATTTGGGTACCAAAGTCAACAATTTTGTTAAATGATATAGGTACCTTCCAAAGCCCAAAGACGTAGAGGATTGTGGTATCTTGATAGTGGTTGCTCAAGGCACATGACTTGGGACATCAACAACTTTGCAACCATATCAAGATACCATGAAGGTGGCACCGTCACCTTCGGAGATGATGCCAAGGGTAAAATCATCGGTATTGGTAATGTAAAACTCGGCACATCCCCTTTAATTGAAAATGTAGTTTTAGTTGATGGACTCAAGCATAACCTCTTGAGTGTTAGTCAACTTTGTGATAAAGGTTTTGATGTTGTTTTTGATCATATAGCTTGTAAAGTAATTGATAGAATTTCTAATACTTGTGTGTTTTCCTATTTTCGTGAAAGTAATGTTTATATGATAGATATGTCTAATATGTCTTGTAATATTACTTGTTTAAAAGCCCTCGATGACGACTCTTGGTTGTGGCATAGAAGATTAGGCCATATTTCATTTGACCACATATCTAGGTTAAACACAAAGGAAATGGTGAAAGGTATTCCTTGTTTGAATTTTGAAAAGGACCGAGTTTGTGACGCATGTCAATTTGGGAAACAAACTAAGTCTTCTTTCAAGTCAATTAAGGATATCATGACATCACGTCCTTTGGAGTTAATCCATATGGATCTATTTGGCCCTACACAAACCAAAAGTCTAAGTGGGAATAGATTTGCATTTGTTTTGGTTGATGATTTTTCACGGTTTACTTGGGTTTTCTTTCTTGAACACAAAAATCAAGCATTTTCATATTTCCAAACTTTTAAGAAAAGAGTTGAAAAAGAAAAAGAGTCTTCAATTTTAAGAATAAGAAGTGATAGAGGAGGTGAGTTCATTAACCTACCCTTTACCACTTTTTGTGAAGAACATGGAATTAAGCATGAACTTTCTTGTCCTAGAACTCCACAATAAAATGGAGTAGTTGAACGGAAAAATCGAACTTTACAAGAGATGGCTAGGACAATGCTAAGTGAATATGGTCTACCACATTATTGTGGGCCGAGGCCGTAAATACATCATGTTATATATCAAATCGTGTTTTCTTGTGTAAAAATACTTCAAAGACTTCTTTTGAAATGTACTTTTCTAGAAAACCAAATGTTTCATATTTCAAAGTTTTTGGATGCAAATGTTTTGTTTTAAATACAAAAGATAATTTAGGAAAATTTGATGCTAAAGCTTATGAGGCAATTTTTGTTGGGTATTCTAATACAAGGCTTATAGAATCTTCAATAAATCATCTTTGACTATTGAGGAATCTATACATGTTAAGTTTGAAGAATCTAACTTGTTTGTTAAGAATGTTGTAGAAATAGATGCTTTGGATGAAGGCTTGGAGAAAGTGACCTTGGAGGATACTACTACTATGGGAGACAAGCCAAAGGATGATGAAGGAAGTGAAGCTAAAGTAGAAGAGGCTCAAGAAAATGAAAATCAAACAAATGAAGTGGAGCCTACTCAACAACTTCCAAAGGGTTGGAGATACAATCCTCATCATCCCAAGGACCTCGTCATAGGTGAAGTATCAAAAGGGGTAACCACTCACTCTAAACTTCATGATTATTGTGGACATTATACATTTATTTCTCATGTTGAACCCAAGAACGTCCTCGAAGCCGAGGCCGATTCATATTGGTTGCTAGCCATGCAAGAGGAGCTCAATCAATTTGAGCGCAACCAAGTTTGGCACCTTATTCCTAGGCCCCACGATAGACCAACAATTGGTACTAAGTGGATCTTTAAGAACAAGTTGGATGAATCGGGTAACGTTGTTAGGAATAAAGCTAGGTTAGTTACCCAAGGTTACACTCAAATCGAAGGAATCGATTTTGAAGAAACCTTTGCACCCGTAACACGGCTTGAAGGCATACGGATGACACTAGCATTTGCCTCATATAAAGATTTTAAATTGTTTCAAATGGATGTTAAAGTGCTTTTCTAAATGGTTTTATTGAAGAGGAGGTGTATGTTGAACAACCCCCGGGTTTGTTGATCCTACACATCCGGATTTTGTATTTAAATTAGATAAAGCTCTTTATGGTTTAAAACAAGCCCCTAGGACTTGGTATGAAAGACTTTCTTCATTTTTGATTTCAAATGGTTTTAAGAAAGGTAAAATTGACACAACTTTGTTTACAAAACATGTAGAAAGAGATATTCTTATTGTGCAAATTTATGTTGATGACATTATTTTTGGTTCTACTAATGAATCTCTTTGCCAAGCTTTTGAATCATGCATGAAGGATGAATTTGAAATGTCTATGATGGGGGAGCTCAACTATTTCCTTGGACTCCAAATCAAGCAAAGGACGGATGAGATCTTCATCAATCAAGCCAAGTACACAAAGGAACTCATCAAAAGGTTCGGGCTTGAAGGATCTAAAGTAAGCAAAACTCCCATGGCAACAACTACTAAGCTTGACAAGGATGAACAAGGTAAAAGTGTAGACATTAAAGTTTATCGTAGCATGATAGGTAGCTTATTGTATTTGACGGCTAGTAGGCCGGATATCATGTTTTCCGTTTGTCTTTGTGCTCGTTTTCAATCATGTCCTAAGGAGTCTCATTTAGTAGCGGTAAAACGCATAATTAAATACCTTAAGGGCACTATTGAAATGGGTTTGTGGTATCCGAAAACCGGACTATTTGATATGAAGAGTTTTTCGGATGCCGACTATGCGGGTTGTAGGGTAGATAGCAAGAGCACAAGTGGAACATGTCAATTCCTAGATAATTGTCTTGTATCTTGCTCTTCCAAAAAGCAAAATTCGGTAGCCCTTTCGACCGCTGAGGCGGAGTATGTTGCGGCCGGAGCTTGTTGTGCACAAGTTCTTTGGATGAAACATACTCTCCTTGACTATGATTTACACTTTGATCATGTTAAAATATTTTGTGATAATACTAGTACTATTCACGTGACAAAGAATGCAAATCAACATAGTAAAACCAAACACATTGACATTAGGTATCACTTTCTTAGAGATCATTATGAGAAAGGTGATATTGATATTGATTATGTTTCTACCGATTTTCAACTTGCCGATATTTTTACTAAACCTTTAGATTATGCTAGATTTTCATTTATTTGTGGTGAGTTGAATGTTTGCATTATGGATTCTTAAAGAAAAATTTCTTCTATTTTGTTTAACCCTTTTTGATGTATGACAAAAAGAGGGAGAAAAAGTATGAGTTTGTTTGTTTGTTGTTTGTTTATTTTGATGCATTTGAGTTTTTGACAAAACTATGTGTTTTCAATGCCTTATGTATTTAGCTCTTCATTGACATTTTTGATACATAGCATTATTTGAGGGGGAGCTTTCCAAGCTCTTCTTCCATTTTTGTTTAAATAACCTATATGTTTTGTCATCATCAAAAAGGGGGAGATTATTGGCCCAAGGTTACAATCACCCTTGTTTAGTGTGTTTTGATGATTACAAAACATATTAGTTATTTGTACTATATTGTTTATTGTTTAAGTGTGTTTCAGGGTTCTAACTCTACTAAAAGGTTTACACCCTAAAAGAAAGTGTTTTGGACTCAAGTCAACTCAAAGTGGGCTCAAGACTCAAGTGTTGAAGACCTTGATGGTGAAAAGCCCCTTGAAGAGCTTGTAGTACTTAGAACCAATGTAAGAATTAGAATGTTAAAGTTTGAGTGTTGGATATTGGCTCTAGGATACACACACAATTTGATTTTGTTAAAATGTGTGTTTTGTAATTAGGTTTCATGCCTTAAAAATATATTTACATGACTCTATATTTTATAAAAATAAATACCATGTTTAGATCTTGTTTATATAACCCTACTAGCATATTACTTAAGTTTTCTTAAAGTCAAAAATTATTTTGCAAAAATTTTCAAGTCAAAAAAATACACTGTTTTCCTGTTTCAGGCTGACCGGCCGACCGGCCCGGTCGACCGGCCACTGTGCCTGGGCGTGCATGTCTGTGCACGTCCTACGGTCGACCGGGCGGTCGACCGTCTGAGAGCAGGAGTGCTCTCGGTTTTCTGGGTCGACCGTCCGGTCGACCGCTAGAAGAAGACTGAGAGCAGGATTGTTCTCGGGTTTTCTGGGTCGACCGGCCGGTCGACCGTCAGAAGACCCGAGCCAACGGCTCTTTGACCAGCTGAGCTGGCGGTCGACCGGCCCGGTCGACCGCCAAGCCTGCTGCTGCCCAACGGCTCTTTCCTCTTTTGTGCAATTCTGAAATCTGTTTTTTGATCTGTTTTTTGGCAGACTTTTACAGGGTTTTTCAGTTCTTTTTCAGAGCAAATAAGCTCTAAATAAATTGTTTTAAACCTATTTTTCTCCCTATAAATAGAGGAGATGACTCTCTTACTAGATACAAAGAAAAATCCTCAAGTTTTCAAAGTTTTCAAAAGAGAAAAGAAAAGTGTTTAAGCTCTCCATTTCCAATTCTTTCTTGAGCTAGTTTTCAGTTGTGTTCCCTTGCAAAAATCATCTCTACAACTGAGTTTTTCTCACTACACTTCATAGAACCAAAAATCCCTTACTCATTCTATAGTGGAGTTGTAAAAAGAGTGAGAGTGTTGTAAAAGAGTTGGTGATCTTGTTGTGATCACTCTTGTTCTTGTTCCTCTTCTTGTTCTTGTGGAGACACCTCTTCGGTAGAGGTTATTGTACTTGGTGGAGCTCGGTGCTCGGGTCTTCGGTAGACCGTTGTAATCGTCCTCGGTGGATAGTGGAAACCCTTCACGGAGGTGAAGGCGGGGAGTAGAGCGGTGGCTCGAACCTCGAAACAAACATCTTGTGTTTGCGATTGCCTTGTGTCCATTCTTGCTTTAAATTTCTATTGCACTATATTGCTTTCAATTACTTGCTTGTGATCTTGTTTCTTTCTTTGTGCTATTATTTCAAGCTTGTGATACTTGTGATATATTGTGTGCATCTCACTATTCATCCATCATACTTTGCCTTGATCGATCATATCTCATACAACAAGGTTGCATTGCGCACCTCTAACCCATTCAAGGGGAATTGGGAGGAAGGAGTTCAGAACCTCTCACGGGGTATTCGGCTCTTAGTCTTGTTTTGAGAGATCGTTGCATCATTCATCATACTTAGTTTTAAAAAGTTTGTTAGATTAGCAATAACACCTATTCACCCCCCCTCTAGGTGTTTTTCAAGTAACAGTACTCACAGTATCACTGTGGAACAGTGCTCACAGTATCACTATGGAACAGTAAACATATGGGATGTCAGTCATCCCCCTAAACCCTACAGTGGAACCGTATGTCAGCTGCGCAACATGTATCCTAGGTCCACCCAAAATACAGACGATGTCTCTTTCATCAATTTTTCAATCCCAGTGTAAGTTGTCCATTTATATTATTATTTAATTCAATCAATATTTATATTAACTAGATTACTAGAATGATACAGTAACAGTAATATAACAGTATATCAGTAAACATTGATCATATACATGGTAAACAGTAACAATATCAGTGAACAGTGGCAGTAACGGTTTATACGGTAAACAGTATAACTGTACATAGTGCTACGGTCTAACAATACATTCCCAATAACTTTCAATTACATGAAATAATACTATATCAAGTCTGGATACTGAATCTTTACTGTATAGTCTCATCTAGAACTGATCAACATCTCATCCATCTGCACTAAAAGATACAACAATAATTGATCTATCAACTTATAGTCTCAATATACTCATCGTGAAAATATCAATTCATATCAAAGTAATCTGGTATAATGAACTACAAGCTTAATAGGCCAATAATACAGTTCTATCCTTTCTATTAATCTATTCAAATCATCTATATCCATCAGTTTATCCAATCTCAAGATAATAAGATAAATACTCAATTACCTCTAATCAAGTCCTCATTAAACAATTCGATCAATACACTCACTTCAGTCAAGTTCAATCACAGATCCATATACTAAGGTAACCATCAACTGTAAAAATGTGAAATTCACCAACTCAGGTAAATCCAATCTATACCTATCCCTCAACCTTGGGTACTTAAAATAGATCAGTATTCAAAGTTCACTCTATTCTATCAGTCCAAGTCAACTCCACTCCAAAGCAATTCACTAATAAACCCAAGTAACATGAGATCCAAATCTATAGTAAAGCTATATCCTATTTAATAAATACTCAAAGTCCAATTACATTCTCATCTGACTTATCACTGAATAAAGAAATATCAAGTCTGCTAATTAACTCACCCAAGTATCCACACATAACTACAATCATGAACCAATCAAATCCAAGATCCAAATCCAATCACTGTCTAAGTTACATGATACATCACGAATAGTCCCAGATCCGAAATGGTAAACAAATCACATGAAATGATAAAGTAATAATGTCTCAGTAATACAATATCGAATCCACAAGCATACAAGATCAGGATACATCTGATTAATCATTTGTACTCTATCTAAACCCTCCCAATACAAGTCTAGTAATTCACTATACATGTTTAAGATTTACTATTCCACTAATCTGAACTGTTCCAACCTCTAGTCAATCTTTAGTCCAATTAAATCCATTAAAAGATCCAATTATTGACTACTGAATAACGACCCCAAAATATCCGGTTGACAATTTATCAAGTACCTTCCCGCCTCAAAACACTACTACTCTGGTATAGATATCATCGAAGTGAGCATGATCATGAACAGTAATTAACATGTACAAACAATATCTGAACATGGTAATAATTAAACAAAATGTAATTTATAGAAAACAGACGAAACGATCATTGATAACAGTAAATAGCAATAATACAAAGTAAACACTCACACGAAATGACGCAGTTTTCAGTCCGAATTACCGTCGGGTCTCCACTATACGAACTGGTCCGGATCTCCAGATCATCTCGTGAGTCGGTTTTCAAATTGCCAGCGTAGCAGGTCCACAGGGAACACGAACCCGGGTCTTCAATTATCAGGTTTGGATCGTATAAATGGGTCCAGACACAACTGCAATACACACGGATACATGCACACACATATATACTCATACATGTACACACATGCACCCAAACACACCAACCTAAAACACTACACACACGAACGTATACCCACACATACAAATATAACACAAACGACATACACTAATACAATACATACACACGTTCACAACACATTCACCCACGCATGCATGTCACCCGAACACACATTCACACTCTCATAATACATTTTTACACACGATACATACATTTTAACACACCATACATACATACATACCCATTCAAATTCAACCAACACACAAAATACTAAGATTCATTATTAAATCTTGTATTTCAAAAAGAGAGATATTACACCAGATGCATTTATTTGTTTTGTTTGATTTGATTCTATTTGGATTTGACACTTTTTAATATTTAGTTTAAGGATATCCGAAAACCTTATTTTCTACTGAGTTTGAGGATGTCTCAAAATCTTCACTTTTAGTATTTTTGAAGATCTCTAAAACCTCAACTTCTATTAAGTTTGAGCTAAAATCCTAACTGTATCCAAGGAGATTTTGCATGCAGTCTTTGCGCATAACTATTTTTATTGATAACTTTCGCATTAATATCAAATGATTTAGCAATATGGCATCAGATTAGTAATTTAGTATTTGTTTTGAAAAACTTCAACATTTATGTATTTCTTAGTTTTTATTTTGTTTAGAAAATCTTTGCTTAGAAAGTTTTTTTTTCTAGTCTTTGTAACATGATGCTCATGATTGATATCTATGCTTAAATTTGATGAGTATTAGAGTACGTAAGGATATTCTTGTATTTTTCTATTTATTTCTCATCTATAAAAAGAGAGGCAACCTTAATCTAGAATTGAGTTGCTTATTTCTTAAATCTAACAATATACGTTGAACAATGAACAACATTTACTAAGTAGTTGTGACCTATATTGGAAGTAGAAATGAGGGAAGTGATGTGATGAATAGTCAAACAAAAGAGTCGTAGAGGTTTTTGCCAGCGCTTCCTAGACATTTTGAGGTTCTTTCGTTTAGTTTTGTTTTATTAAGTTTGAAGCATGGGTACTTCAATAGAAGAACCACAATCTTGTATGCATATCCAAATGCACCTTGATTTATTGTGAAGCATGTGATGTATCCAAGATGTATTGGATCCTTATCTGAGACTAAGAAATTAAATTGTCATTTAAATAGTGAAGTCTATTATTCAGTTTTATGTATAGATGCTTTATGCAAATAAACATGCAATGGTGCTTGAGTGCTAGCATAGATAAAATGTTTTGTGAGGGTTTCCATATTTCTAATATCTATGAGATGAACTTGCTGGTCGCTAGTTGGTTATTTGCAACTAGCTTGTCGGTACATGCAAGCACGTGCTTTTAAAATAGAAATATATAAATTCTAGTAGAGTGTAGATATAAAAGATAAAAAATAATATTTGTATCACAATAGAAATTTTAAGGTAAACTTGCATAAGATGTATTGTTTATAGAAATGCAGGCCTAATGTTAAGTATCTCTAGGCCTTTTCTTTTACATTAATTTTCGAAAGTCATGTAGACCTACGAAAATGTATTAAGTAGCTAATATGTTATGCATCTCTATGCTTTTTTTCCTTTTAATTTAATTTCTAATAGTCCAGTCCTCGAAAATTTTTAATTTTGAAAAGTTTTTGATAGAAAACTAAAGAGTTTGGCTAGGCTCCTTCCAAGAGGATTTGGAATCAAATCCTACCTATTGGAATTAGATAATAAAACATCTAATTTGAGGTTCCACTCGATTGAAGTTGATCTATATCAATTTAGGTACTTATAAATCAAAGTTTAAACTATTTTGAGTTTTCTTACCCCGCCATTAAGTAACCCCAAAATGAACCGCCGAAAGTAATGAGTTAGTTTTATGGTCTAAAATATTTCAGACCCCTAAAAATTGGTGGCTATGGATTTTAGTGTATTTAGATCATGAATCAAAAGTTGAACTAGATCAAAGTCATGAAACACTCCGCTTTAACCGTCAAGTTTTAAAACACTTAATGCACAATTGCACATGTAAGAAATCAATAAAACATTTATTTTTTTTGTTTCTAGGCACTTTGAATTATTTAGATCATATTGAACATTTTGAATCATCCATTGTTGTTAATTAATACATTTTTTTTCAAGTGATAGGATCTATACTGAAATTCTATCAGTATGATCCATGTCAAACTTCAAAACTAGTTATATAATAGGTGAAAATACAAAAAGTTGTTGGGATCAACAACGCAAAAGAAGAAAAGATGCAAAAAAAATACAGATCAATCACAGACACAAAAAAATTACGTGAAAACTCAAATTGGTAAAACCACAGAGCCGCACATAAATCCACTATTATCAGAGAGATTACAGGGTAGAAGAAGAGAATCCTCATAGCCGCTCTGTACAATGGCACTCACAAATTAATGCTTCATTACTCTTAAAACAAATGACAGTGCATCCCCTTTTACATGATAAACTAGGATTGCAAGTTGTGATATTTCTAAACAGCCCTTGTCGTGTTCCCCAAGTTTCGCTGGCATAGAATTTTCTGGACCGGACTGCTTCCAAGCTGGACTGGGCCTTGGCTGGACTGTTCAAGCTAAACTGCTTCCACTTCGCACCTCCGAGGAGTAACTCTGCTATGTAGCTTCAGAGTACTCCGATTAGGTGCTACAGAGTGATATTTCGCTCCGGAGACTCCATCACTCCTGAGGCTGTCACTCCGGAGACTTCATTACTCCAGAGGCTATCGCTTCGTCCTTCCCATCAGCCTAAAACTCCTAACTCACCCAACGTTATATCCCGAAAAGCTCCGTCATCGCTTCGAGACCATCGTGTTGACTCCGTCAAGGCAATAATCTGGCTCCACAACTTAACGATCTCCCACTTAGAGACTGATTATTGTCACAACAACGACACTCTATTTTCTCTTTTGTACTCCAACTTTCAACTCAATGGCATTTTTTGTGACTCAACTCCGGATCTTTCACCCTAAAAGACCCACGGAGATTGAGCAGGTCTTTAGCTTCTCTATCATGATCACCTTGGTCAGCATGTGTGCGGGATTCTGAGTCAGCATGTATGCATGATAATACACTGTCTTTCAAAAAATACGAATGAAGCGATATCTCACATCAATGTGCTTGGCTCTGTCATGATAGACTGGATTGTTGGTGTTGCGGAATTGATATGCTATGATACCAATTGTTACTCTCAGGATCGACGTATGCGAAATTTGACAATATGAGTATACTTGCAAAAGAAGAATGTATTGTCAAGCAAACTACCAATACCTAGACAAAAGAGCAAATAAGAAATAGCACGAGGATTTAATGTGGTTCGACCTAAACTTGACCTACGTCCACGGGAAGAGAGAACTTGATACAAAAAGATCTAATCTTCCTCTTAATGCAATAAGAGTATTCACCTTCCTCAGTCTAGACCTAAATTACAAGAGTATTACTGTATCTCTATGCGCCTTCACCTTGCTCCTCTTTCTTGGCTTCCTTCCGATATCCTTTGTTTGAGATTTCAGTATTTTCTGTGTTTATAATGCTGAGTTACAACCTTTCTTTATAGGATTTTACAATAACTCCTATTTGGATTATGAAATGATCTTGGCCTCGAATGCTTGAAGAATCTTAATCAATCTTATTAGGAGTTATCTTCTTGATTTAAAAAAATTCTAGACCCTTTAATCAATAGAAACAAATCCTTCATTGAATAGAAACTTAGTCATATTCTTACTCCACCAGAAAAGGAAATTGGCGCCTGAAAAGAAAACTGATTCTACTTCAGAAAATGCTCCTATTAGTCGACTAGGCCATATGACTAGTCGACTAATTGCTCAAATTAGTTGACTAATACACCAAGTTAGTCGACTACTGTAAACTGCTCCTTTATTTCTTGCCTTTGTATCTGCCCTAGTCGACTACTAGTCGGCTAGGCTTGTGTTAGTCGACTAATAGACCTTACTAGTCGACTAATCAGCACAATGTGGGTTTGTTTCTTCTTGCTTCAAGCCATCATCTTCTTCCAGGATTACTCTGTCTCCTTGGCTAACTGTGATGACACCTTCTTACACTTGGATCCAATATCCTTCTTTGTCGAGCACCCTTATGGATATTATATTTTACCATGTCTCAGGAACATACCAGGACACCTCTAGAGCACGCATTGTCCCATCTCCTTCCGTAACCTTAGTTGTCCTAGTGTCAATGACTTTGCAAGATGAGCCATCCACCTTTTGATAATCCCTTCCTCCTTTGCAACCAAGGAGTTGAACAGCTCTTTTTGGGAACATACATGAACCGTACTACACGAATCAAATGTCCAGCCTTTAACTAGAAAAGTGTTATCTTTGTAGGAAGCCATTAATACTCCATGTCCTCTACACCGCTCAATGCTCAAGCTGCCTCAGCTTGCTCCTTCAGCCACTCTTAGCGATGCTTGCAGTCATTCTTTCAACGACCTTCACTGTGACAAAAGTGACGCCTTTGACAAGCCCAGACCTTTCTTTCTTCTCTTCCTTTCCTTCCCATGACTACCAAGCTCGATCCTCTCTGCTCCTCTTAATTTGACTTTTTTCTAATCTCATTAGATAAGAGAGTTGACGTGACCTCCTCCAAGATGAAAGTTTCCGTACCGGAGAGCATGGTGTGACAATGTGATCATATGACTGCGTAAGTGAACTGAGAAGTATCAACGCTTTGTCCTCTTCGTCAATCTTTACATTAACAGCTAGAAGCTTGTTGATGACCTTATTGAAGAAGTTTAGGTGCTCCAACACCGTTGTCCCTTCGTTCATGTGTAGCCCATATAGTTATTTCTTGAGATACAACTTGTTGGAGAGGCTTTTCGTCATATACATTGTTTCTAACCTTAACCATAATCATGTAGTCGTTTCTTCATCACGTTGTACATCACCTTGTTTGCGAGATATAGTTGGATCGTGCTTGCCGCTTTTAAATCCATCTCCTCCCAATCCTTGTTTGACATACCTGCCAGTTTTGATAACTTACTCTGCAAGGTCTTGTGAAGATCCTGTTGCACCAGCAATGCCTTTACCCTCTTTTATCATAAGCCAAAATTTTCCTTGCCATTGAACTTTCGACCTCAAACTTTGCCATAGAACTTTCTATCTTTGACATATCACCATTTGTCAACCTTTAGCTCTGATACCAATTGTTGTGAAATTGATATGCTATGATACCAATTGTTACTCTCAGGATCAACGTATGTAGAATTTGGCAATATGAATATACTTACAAAAGGAAAACTTGTAAAACAAGCTAGCAATACCTAAATAAAAAGCAATAAGAAAGAACACGAGGATTTAACGTGGTTCGGCCCAAACTTGACTGACGTCCATGGGGAAAGAACTTGAGATATTAATAACTTTCTTCTTGATGCAACAAGAGTATTCACCTTCCTCGTTAATCTAGACCTAGATTACAAGAATATTACCTTATCTCTATGAACTTTCATCTTACTCCTCTCTTTCTTGGCTTCCATCTGATCTCCTTTGCTTAAGATTTCAGTATTTTTCTGTGTTTATAATGCTGAGTTGCAACCTTTATTTATAAGATTTTAGAATAACTCCTATTTAGACTATGAGATAATCTTGGCCATTAGATGATTGAAAAATCTTGATCAATCCTATTAAGAGTTAATCTCCTTGTCTAGAAAAATCCTAGATCCTTTAATCTTTAGAAACAAATCCTTCATTAAATAGAAACTGAGTCCTATTCGTACTCCAATAAAAAAACTAGGGCCTAAAAAGAAAATTGATTCTACTTCAAAAAATGCCCTTATTAGTCGACCAGGCTATATATGATTAGTCGACTAATTGCTCAATTTAGTCGACTAATATACCAAGAAAGTCAATTACTATAAACTGTTCCTCTGTTTCTTGCCTCTGTATCTGCCCTAGTCGACTACTAGTCGAGTAGACTTGTGTGTTAGTCGATTAATAGACCTTACTAGTCGACTAATCAGTACCATTTGGGTTTGCTTCTTGCTTCAAGTCATCATCTTCTCGAATTGGATCTTCTTAGACCATCATTTCCTCTTAAAAACAAGACAAAAATCCTAACAGTTGGCTATCACTGTGAGTGACGGAGTGTGTCACATGCTCTCTGTCAAACTCTTTCATAAATCCTTCAGCCATATCAACTCCTTGCATGCTTCGTCACTAGAACATATTCAGCCTTCATTGTAGACAAGACGACTATCGTTTGCAGCCTTGACACAGCTCACTACGAATGGAGGCAAATATTCCTGCATGTCAATCACAACAATCAAGTGCGGTGATCTGGGAAGTTCAAGAGAATCACAAACGTGCAAATCGTGCGATTATGGAGATCCACACAACCCGCATTATTAGTTATGGCTCTCAGGTTATTTATACGATAAGAACGAGAAGAAAAGGCGATTTGATTCAGGCCAATTGAGCCAAAAAGATTGTAAACACAAGATAGCTCTGCAAATTCATTGTAATCTCTGCAAAATTAGTGGAATTCCCTCTCCTCTCCCCGTGGTTTTCCCAATTTGAGTTTCCACATAAAATATTTTGTCTTTGCTTACTTTTGCGCTGAATCTTTATCATCCTACAAGCGAGACAACCCTAACTCCCCATAGTGCGAAATTAACCGTTCGATTAATCGTATCAGAAAATCTCCACAATATATATATATATATATATATATATATATATATATATATATATATATATAGTGAGTTGATCCCCTAAGAACGGTTCTCACGGATTCATGTGAGAACTTTTACGTGGGCCGTCGGATCTGATAGAGATCTAGTTTTATTTGATTTGATCTATCAGATCCGACGACCCACGTGAAAGTTCTCACAGAAATCCGTGAGAACCGTTCTTAGAGGATCAGCTCCCTATATATATATATATATATTCACATATATAGATATCTAAAAAGCATACACAGACAAACACACACACACGTGTATGTGTGTATATATATATTCACACCGTAGACAGACACAAACAACATATTCACATGTATAGATACACACTCAGATATAAACAAAAACACGTATGCACAAAGACATGCATACATACATACGTATACACACACACACACATATATATATTCACATATACAAATACATACAAAGATATAGAGACAATATATTCACAAATATAGATACAGGAACTTACACATATATTCACATATATACATACACATACACATGCACATATATAAACACATATACACAAATACATACAAACATACATATATAGACATACATGTATACACAAATGCAAACAGATATACAAACACGCATACGTATCCTACATAACATGCATGCACCCAAGTAAATCCACATTATTCTACTAAATTATTTAAAAATAAAAGAATAGCTTAGAATATAACATAAAAAATTAACTTAAAGGATTCAAGTGTGTATACCTCGAGCGTCTCACCAGTGAATGGATGTATAGCCTTGTGTTGCAAACTTTAACTATAAATAACAAACATTTAACTATAATTGTGATACTTATCTGTGATGAAATTTAATATAAAATATATTAACAAACTCATAACTAACCTCTTGTACATGTTTCTGAAACACTTCACGAGAAACCAACCGGATACCCACCTTCACAACACACACACGCACATATATATATATATATATATATACGACAAAAAATTAATATAAAATATATTAATAATAAACGGCACATAACCAACCTCTTGTAGATGTTTCTGAAATGCTTCACGAGAAACCAACCGGATACCTACCTGCAGAACACACACACATATATATATGCGTCAAAAAATTTATATAACATATATTAATAATAAAAGGCACATAACTAACCTCTTGTAGATGTATCTGAAATGCTTCACGAGAAACCAACTGGATATCAACCTTCAAAAACATGAAAAATATATATATTGATATATTATATGATAATAAATAGAAATAAAGAAACAAACTTGTCAATACACTAATGTTGTCCTTCTAGTTTTAAAACCAAGTAGAGAACGGTAAACAATTTGGAATGACTCAAAGTGACCCGCACTAGAAATATACAATTTAAAAATAAAAATATAACGTTATAAAATTGATCTGGCAAAAGAACCTGATCACCATTCTTCGATGTTCGAATTTAGAGACCGTGATATATTAAGCCTACAGAACTATTGCCAAAGTAAACAAACAATATAGAAGACCTCTTATTATTGTTCAACCATTTGATCACCTTTCGACTCCTGTCATTGTCCTAATCAATGAAGTCGGGAACCAAAGAATCCATAGGTATGGCTTCTAGCTCGTGAGAAACAACAGGTAATATAAGTATTTGGACTTGTATTACCTAATCGTTGTCCTAATCAATGGAATTAGACACAATAGAACCCATAGGTATGGCTTCTTGCCAATAGGTAATATAACTATTTGGACTCAATTCTTGCGCAAAGTTTGATGGTCGTGAAGTTGAAGGCCAATCTTATGCAGTCCATAAGAAGGTTGCCTCTGTGGTTCCATGGTTGTTCCCAGCATCACCTCAATGTAGCCATCCTCGTGATCCTCGCCCTGCAACAATAATATATCGAGGAAGGAGAATTTGTGGTGAGCTTTTAAGAGGTAATGATAGAGAAATTTGCTAAAAATGACACCATAAAATATAGAAAATGGTGTAGTGAGCTCTTAGCATCATGACCATATAACATCGTAATTGAAGAGGTTATGATGCAATTCTTTGTGAATCTGGGCGAAGGGCTTAAAGATAATAAATGTGGTCTCGAAAGCATTATGATGTGAGGGATATCTATTTAGAGACGTGGAGGTTCATGCTTGAATAGTATTGCTATTGAGGACATGGAGCTCCACGAGTTTGATGGAATTTGTGTGAAGGCAAAGCAATTGCAAATAATATTCCCTTTGCCTTCCATTAGTTCCTGAGATGCCTATGAGAGAGTAGTAGTAGTGGAAAAGAGAAGAGAGAGAGAGAGAAGAGCACAGAGAGGAGATAACAGCAACAACCAAGCGTAAAAGATAGGAGGAAAAAAGAGAGAGGTGTGTGAGAGATGAGGAAAAGGAAAGAAATGCGAATGTATTTTTTTGTTTCCTTAGTGAACGTGCATAGCTTAACCGTTCACTTCAAGCCTATATCAATCCCTCTACACATACATACAACATGCATAATTATACATACTTATGAACATATATAAATAAAAAAATCAATGTTTAAAATAACGATAACGTAACAATAACGTTTTCCTTTGTTATGTTAACATAGGTTATAGCGTAACCCATAATGTAGGTTACGCGATTTAATATTTATTTAATAAAAATAAGTATATATTCTATATTTAAATATTTATATAAATAGAAAAATAATTAAAATATTCAAAAAATATAAAAATAATATGACACATTTAGCAAGTCTCACAACAAATTTTAGCGAGCATCGAGAAACTGAAGTGCTCCGATGTCGTATGATTCCTCATCAATTGAAGATTTCGATGGCAAGTTCCTCATCAATTGAAGAGTCGCACGGTTTTTTGATTTTTTGGAGCGTTACGACGGCGAGTTCCTCGTCAATTGAAGATCTAAGAGAAACTGGAGTGCTCCGATGCTCGCCAATAAGAGAGAAATGAAATTGAAGAGGAATTGTAGAGAGGAGAAACCGCACGAGAAAGACAGTCGATGTCGCCGTCGACTGCAGGGAGAGGAGGAACTTGGGTGCTTAATGCTTCGCTCACCATCCCCAACTTAGGGTTTCATGTCAATTTGATCTAGAGAAAGAAATCGCTTCGGTCTTTTATATTCGCAACCCGTGTAAATAACGTGAGTTACGGATATTACGTTATTTTCGTAATGTACGTTCGTAATGCTCCAAAAAAAACGCTTGTTACCGGAAACTGTGTTTTTTACGTGTTATATAACGAATGGGTGTCGTTACGATCTGTAATGGGTTATAATGAGTTACATAACAGGTTTTTTAAAACATTGAAAAAACATACTTATAACACACATGCAAATAAAATCACATATAGATATTTTTTTATGTATATATTTATATGTGTACACACACAAAAACACATATTCACATATATATTTTTTGAAAGGTTAAACATTTCATTAAATACTAAAACGCTGATACATATCTTTCTATATGTGTACATATATAGATACATACATTATATTAAGACATGCACATATACCTCACATATATAGACTCGCGCACATATATATATTCCTACACACACACATGTCTAAACATTACATTCACATATACAAATAAATACACCTATTTATTCACATATATAGATACATACACCTATATGTTCACACACACACACACACACATACAAATATATATAGATACATACACCTATATGTTCACACACACACACACACTCATACATACAAATATATATTTACATATATAGATACATACACATGTAGAAACACATACGCATAGACAAATACATACATACAAACATTTACAGACAAACACATATATAGATATATACACAAATACAAACATACATGCATACATATACTGAAGCATACATATCCCTACATAACATATAAGTGTGCTTGTAAATCCAAATTATTCTACTAAATTTCAAAAAATAAAAGAATAGCTTAGAATATAGCAATGTGAAAAAAGTATTTAAAGGATTCAAGTATACATACCTCAACTGTCTTACGAGTGAAGGGGTGCAGCAAGTGGCGGATGCAAAATATTTTTCTAGTGTGGGCCTAAATGTAATAATAAAAGATAGAAAACAAAAGGGGAAAAAAGAAATTGCACTCAAGACTTGAACTGGTGACCTCCAATAACAAATTTTCATAAGTTACTATTTGAGTTAAGGTCTAAAGTATCTTTATTCTACTAAAAATAATCTAAAAAAGAGATTATATACAAAAAAAAATACAAATTATATATACTACTCTATATATTTTATAAAATCCAGTGTGGGTGTGCCCACACTGGTGTGTATGTTCCACCCCTGAATGTAGCCTTATTTTGAAAAATTCAACTATAAATAAATAGATATTTAACTATAATTGTGATATTTATCTACAGTAAAAATTTAATATAAAATATATTAATAATAAATGACTCATAACTAACCTCTTGTACATATTTCTGAAATACTTCATGAGAAACCAACCGCATATCCACCTTCAAAAACATATATGCTACAAAACTTTAATATAAAAATAATAATAAATGACGATACTAACCCCTTGTAGATAAAAAGCTAATCAAATACCCACCTTAACAAACTTGTCAATACATCAATATCAACCTTCTGGTCTTGACACCAGATAGAGAACAATAAACAACTTTGGAATGACTGACCTGCACTAAAAAATTAAATTTAAAATTTAAAAAAATAATAGCGCAACTAATCACCATTAATTGATGTTCGTATTTACGGCTCACATCTATATTAAGCCTAGAGAGATACCTGTTGCCAAAGGAAACAAACAAAATAGAAGACGTCTCTTTGTTGCTCGACCATTGGATCCACATCCGATTTTTGTCATTGTCCTCATCTATGTTGTCGAGCACCAAAGAACCCATGGGCACAAGCTCCTTGCCTGTAAGAGACAACATGTAATCTATGTATTAGGACTTGACCTGTGGAAAATCTTGATGGCCATGATTTGAAGGCCAATCTCAAACAATCTAGAAGAAGGCGGCATCGCGGTTTTGTTGATTGCCCATCAAGAGCATCTCAGTGTAGTCATCTTCATAATCCTCACCTTGCAACAATAATATCTCGCGAAAGGAGAACTTGTGTTGGGTTTCAAGAGGTAATGGTAATCGTAGGGAAAAATGGTTGAAACAATGTTGTTTGATAGAAAAGGGTGTGATCACCTCTTAGCACCCATGGCTATATAAAGTTATAATCTAGGAGATCAGGATGCAAAAGATCTGATTCACGGGAGGACGAATGTGTGTGGTCTTCAGAGTGAGCATCATGTGATGTAAGGGACATGTATTTAGTGATGTGGAGGTTCGACGCATGAATAGTAGTGTTACTGGGGAGATGGAGCTCTATGAGTTTGATGGAATTTGCGAGAAGAGGGAGCAGTTGCAAATTTTATTTATTTCATAGGACGCAAAAAGGAAAGGAAAGGAGTTAGACGCAAATAGAAGAGAAATAAGGGCACAATGAGGAGATAACACGAGCGACCCGACCTAAGAGTGAGGAGACTTTAGAGAAAGACCGAGTATCAGAGAGGAGAGGAAAAGGAGAGACACGGTCATATTAATTTTGATTCCTTAGTGAATGTGCACAGGTTAGTTGTGCATGTTCAAGCCTATATAGGGTACACACATACATACTACATGCACAATTATACATACATACATAATTATGTACGTACATATAAAAATATATACATACTTGCATAACACACCCACACAAATAAAAGCGCACACATTCATTTGTATTTTTCTCTATTACATACACACGTGCGCGCATAAATGTTCACATACATAAATGCATATACATAAATTGACGTAAACATATATATGCACATATGTAGAAACATTCAAATATATTGATGCATACATAGATATAAACACATACACATACATAGATACGTACACAGTTATAGAAATTAGAAATATATATATACACACACATACATAAATGTATTCACCCCTTTCAAAAAAAAAAAATGTATTCACATTTATAGATATATAGATAGATTTAGACAAACACATACACATATTCACATATATCGATACATACACAGATATAAACACATACATGTATAAAAAAAATATATACAACTACATAAACATATACACAGATACACACAAATACATACATAAAAACATGCATACATATATAAAGACGTACATATCCATACATAATATAAATGCATGCATGTAAATCCATATTATCCCGCAAAATTTTGAAATAAAAAAGAATAACCTTAGAATATAACAATTTGAAAGAAGTACATCAAAAGATTCTAGTATACATACTTTTATTGTCTTACCGACGAAGGGGAGTAGCTTTATTTTGCAAACTCCAAAATAATATAATATTTATTAATAATAAGTATTACATACTACTTGTAGATATTTTTGAAATTTTTCACGAGAAACTAACTAGATACCTACCTTCAAAACTTGAAACACATGTATAATAACATCATCTAATGATAATAAATATAATTAACCTAAAAAGATATTAATATCAACTTTTTAGTCTTGACACCAAGCTAGAAAACGGTGAACAAATTTTGAATGTCTCCAAGTGACTTGTACTAAAAAAATTTTAAAAATATAAGATTAGAAAAGTAACCAGACAAAAGAACCCGATCACCATTTGTCCATGTTTGCATTTAAGGCCCAAGGCTATATTAAGCCTTGGAGGTACTCGTTTCCAAAGGAAACAAACCAAAAAGATGTCTCCTTATTGCTCAATGACTAGATCAACAATCGGCTTTTGTTGCGGTACTCACCTGATGTCGGGTACCAAAGAACTCATGGATACTAATTCATTTCCAACAAAAGACAATAGGTAATCCATGTATTTGTGCTCAACCTTGTGGAAAGTCTTGATGGCCAAAAGTTGAAGGCCAATATTATGCAGTCTAGAAGAAGGCAGTGTCCGTGGTTTCTGTTGGTTATCCAGCTGCATCATCTCAGTGTAGTCATCCTAATGAACTTACCCTGCAACAAAAAAATCTTAGGAAAGAAGAACTTGAGGTGGGGTTTGATAGATAATGGTAGAAAAAAATGATGAAAATAATGTTGTTGGTAAGAAAAAGGGCGTGGTTAGCTCAAAGTGCCCATGGCTATATGTCATAATTGACGAGGTCAGGATACAATTCTTAGAAAATCTGGGTGGAGGGTTCAAAGATAACGAAGGATGTCTTGAGAGGTGTATATTTGGTGCTTGAATACTAGTGCCACTGAGGAGATGGAGTTCCACAAGTTTGATAGAATTTGTGGGAAGACGAGCAATTGCAATATTGCTCTTGGTTTTTTATTAGTTCATGGGATGAGGAGAGGAGAGGAGTGGGGCATGGAAAGGAGGAAAAGAGAGAAGGGCTCAAAGAGGAGATGACAAAAACGGCCAGAAAGAAAGAAGAGGAAGAGAGAAATAGAGAGAGACCCAGTGTGAGAGAGATGAGGAAAAGGAGAAAGACGCGAACATATTTATTTAATTCCTTAGTGAACGTGTAGCACTTTCAAGCCTATATTAATCCATGTACACATACATACAATATGCGTAATTATATATACGCACGAACATATATAATACATACATAAATAACACGCAATGTAAAGATAAACACACATGTATTTTCTATATGTATATATACATCATATACACATATTATTCAAATTTACAGATACATACACATCCATTGAGACATACCCATATACGCACAATATAGACACCTGCACATATATATTCACATATATAGATGCATAAAAACATATAGACATTTTGACATATATATTCACATATATAGATACCTACATACAAATAGAAACATACACAGATATAATGACACTATATATTCACGTACATAGATACATACGCATATATAGACACATACATATATAGATGCATATGCAAATATAAACACACACATACGCAAATATATGCATGCATACAAACATATCAACAGACACCTACATAGACACATACAGATATACACAAATACAAACATGCATACATATACATATATAGGAACAAACATAACTCTACATAACATGCATACGTGCATGTAAATCCATATTATTCCACTAAATTATAAAAATTAAAAGAATAGCTTAGAGTTATATAATGTGAAAAAAAATATTCAAAGGACTCGAGTATGCATACCTCGAGTGTCATACCATTGAGAAATGTAAGCCTTGTTTTGCAAACTTCAACTGTAAATAAACAAATATTTAATTATAATTGTGATATTTATGTGGTAAATATTTAATATAGAATGCACTAATAATAAATGGCTCATAACTATCCTCTTGTAAATATTTCTGAGATTCTTCATGAAACCAACTGGATACCCACATTCAAAAACATAATATGCAGCAAAAGTTTAATATATAATATATTAATAATTAATGACACATAACTAACTTGTTGTAGATGTTTCTAAAATACTTCACAAAAAACCAACAAGATACCCACCTTCAAAAACATGAAAAGTATACATATTAAATTCTTGTAATGATAGTAAATAGAAATAAAAAAATATAAACTTGTCAATACATCAATGTCAATCTTCTAGTGTTGAAATCAAGTTAGAAAACAGTGAAGAATTTGGAACGACTTTAAGTGACCACTAGAAAAAATAAATTTAAAAATAAAAAATACAATGTTATAAAAGTGGTCTGACAAACGAAATCGGACCAACATGTGTCGACATTAGCATTTAAGGCCCAAGTTGTAGTAAGCCTAGAGTCCTCTCTTTGTTGCTCAACCACTAAATCAACATGTGAATTCTGTCATAGTCCTAATCTATGGTTTTAGGCACCTAAGAACCCAAGGGTACCCCATGAGAGACAACAGGTAATATATGTATTTGACCTGATCCCTGTGCAAAGTTTTGATGGCCATGAAGTTGAAGGGCAATCTCATGCAATCTATAAGAAAGCAACGTTTCTGGTGTCATTGGTTGTCCCTAGCATTATCTCAATGTAGCCATCCTCATGCCTCGCCCTATAACAATAATATCTCTGGGAAAGGGAATTCATGGTGGGGTTTCAAGAGGTATTGGGGGAAAATTGATAGAGAACATTGGATAGAAAAGGGTGTGATCATCTTTCACCACCAAGGCTATATATAAAGTCAAAATTGATGAGGTCATGATGCAATTCTTAGAGGATTTAGGACTCAAAGATAATGAGAAGGCGGTCTTGACAGCAGGCATATAGAGATGTGAAGGTTCGACGCTTAATAGTAGTGCAATTGAGGAGATGAAGCCCCACGAATTAGACGGAATTTGTGGAAGGCAGAGCAATTGCAAATATTGTTCCCTTTGTTTGTCTTTAGTTCATGGGACACAATGGAGAGGAGAGGAGTGGGGTGTGGAGAGGAGGAAGAGAGAGAAGGGCGCAAAGAGATGACAAAAGTGAACAATGTAAGAGGGAGAGAGAGAGAGAGAGAGAGAGAGAGAGAGAGAGAGAGACCCAATGTGAGATTGATGAGGAAAATGAGAGGGATGCAAACATATTTATTTAATTCCATAGTGAATGTGCCTAGCTTAATTACAAATTTTCAAGCCTATATTAATCCATGCACGCACACATACATACAACATGCAAAATTTTATACATACATAAAAACATATATAAATACATATAAACTTAAATAACACATACATGTAAATAGAAACACACATATCCATATGTATGTTTTTATATGTATATACATATTTATACACATATATTCAAATATACACACACACACACATACACGTAAACAAATATAAATAGTAGACACATTCATATGTTTATTCACATATTTAGATGCAAAAACACATATAGACATTTACACACATATATATTCACATATATAGAAACACATATATAATATTCACATATACAGATATATATACACAGATATAGTGACACTATATATTCATATGTAGACACACATATATATATATATTCACATATATAGATCCATACACAAATATAATCACATACATATACACATACATACATACTTGTAGTGGTCAATTTTCGATCCCTTCGGGATCGCGACACGTGTCCATCCAGCCCTTGGACGAACGCAGAACACATGTCTATACCCAGAATCTCTGAAGAAAAGTCTTAATCGCATCTAAACTCCGAGCAGTTCAAGGAGTCAAATGATAGAGATAGAATCCGTTACGAGGACCCCTATCTCCAAGCCAAATTTTCTTTTGAACCCGACGATTATAGCTCAAGAACGGATCAATTACATTGGCAGCTGGATAGACCCCACTGGATAAACACGCACATGTGCTCTACCAATTCAAGTCAGGAAATTCAACTTCAAATCCCTCCATGATAAGCAGTTAAGATAGGATAATATGCTCAGTTAAATGAGAATCTTTTGACCTTATCCAAAAACAACCACTTATATAAATAGAGAAACGATCAATTAATCCCAAAAAATCTTATTAAAGATCAAGCCGCCACCATTGTAAGTTTCCTAAATTATAGTAAAATTCTCTCCTTCTGTGGTTTTCCCTTTCAGGTTTTCATGTAAATCTCTGTATTTCTCTGGTTTGAACTCAGCCATTAATCTATTAATCTCTGCAAATTGGTGCGTGGATAACTCCCCCAAGAATTACCCAACGCATTTGATGCTTTCGTTAAGAATTTTGAGTCCACACTCTCAAGTTCTCTCCATCTAATACCCTTTCACGTCCTCAAAAAGGTCAACCATGGCACCCAAGAACTAATCTCCACGACGTCAACACCTCCGGCGAACACGAGTTGTCAACACTCTCACAAGGATAGCTCATCTAGCGAGTAGCCGACTTACAATGACAGCTAAGTGAAAAACGATTCCTAGCGGACTGCGAATGAGTGCTGACCTCATCCATCGTGATATCGCCGAATGCGAGCGAGAAGCGGTCACACAAATTAATCACTAGCTCCTCACGCAAATAAAGACCTTTGAAAAGCTCAAGAACGGGTCATAGAGTTGAGCGCAAGGGAAGCCCAATGGACGCGCCCTCCCAAGCTTATCAACATCCCCCAGTTTCGACCAACTTACGTTTCAAGTTAAACCAAAGGCACTTCAAAACAACCTCACCCATGGAGATCCAGAGAGCCACAGTTTCAATCCTCCATGAAAACGGACGAGGGGGGCATCACGACCCAATACCCAAGAGGATGGAAAACGCCCCCCGACACCAACAGAGACCAAGGACGACTCATCATTCACTCCCTTGAAGTTACCAATCGATCAGATCCTTCACGTCATCAAGCATCAACCTTGGGTAAGACTCCTCAAGCCAAGCAAGCGTGATGAATCTCCTAGAAGCAGGACACTGCTTTTCCATAACATTCGGGGGCACGCCACCCTGAATTACTAGGCCCTCAGAAGGCACGTCGATGATCTAGTTCAATGTGGGTATCTCGATGAGTTTGTCCTCGACCAGGAGGATGATTCGATAGCTCATACGGGTCAGGCTACCCCTCGAGGAGTCTCCTAAAAGACGGAGACTTGCCCACGACTACTCGGAGCTCAGCCTACACATGCCTTGCCCTGACGGCCACCCGAGCGAGTCAACAGCATGTATACGAGTCCTACCCTGACGGCTACCCCTCGGGGAGTCTCCTGAAAGATGGAGACTTTCCCATGACTGCTTGTAGCTTAGCCTACACGGGCCTTGCCCTGACAGCTACCAGAGCAAGTCAACAACCTATACAAGTCCTACCCTGACGGCTACCCCTTGAGGAGTGTCCTGAAAAAAGGAGGCTTGCCCACGGCTGCTCGAAGCTTAGGCTACATGGGCCTTGTCTTGACGGCTATCCGAGAGAATTAACAGCCTATACGGGTCCTACCCTGACAGCTACCCCTCGGAGAGTCTCTTGAAAGAGACTTACCCACGACTGCTCGAAGCTCAGCCTACACGGGCCTTGCCTTGACGGCTACCCGAGCAAGTCAACAGCCTATACGGGTCCTACCCTGACGGCTACCCCTCGATGAGTCTCCTGAAAGACGGAGATTTTCCCATGACTGCTCGGAGCTCAGCCTAAACGGGCCTTGCCCTGACGGCTACCCGAGCGAGTCAACAACCTATACGGATCCTACCCTGACGGCTACCCCTCGGTGAGTCTCCTGAAAGGAGGCTCGCCCACAAAGATTGCACGGGGCTCGCCTTACATCGGACCTTGCCCAGACGGCTACCCGAGCGAGCCAAAAGTCGTGAAAGGCTCCACCCTGACGGCAGCCTCAAGGCAATCTATATCTTCTTCCAACTATTGAAGAGCCTTCGATTAACTCAGAGGCCTTCACCTGAACGACTACCTAAAATGTCTCGCAATCTCGACGACGAACACCATGCCTCCACAAGCTGCCAAGCAAACTATAAACGTGCATGACACACGCTATAGCAATTATACGAGCACATCAAGAACAAAAGACAACACAGTCGAAAAAGTGAAATAATCACAATTATTGATGACAGAAGGTATGATTTTCTTATTGCAACAGTTTAAAAAAAAAAGAGTACAAATGGACTCACCTAACTCTGCCTACGTCTGCTACTTTGACTCTCGGACCGCCCCAAGACCTCTCAGGCCAGCTACCGGTGCTCCAAATCTAATCGCTTGGCCCCTCAAACGATTCTCGCCTCCAGCCCGATCACTTAGACCCTCGGATTGATGGTTATCACCACCAGCCTGATTGCTTGCTCCTTTTGCCTGATCACTCACGCCCCCTGCTCACCCTCTAGAATTTAAGATCGTGACTTGAGAGCGCAACGCCATACCTCCGTAAGCAGATTGTCGTGGGCTGTCCAGAGCTCATTATAGCGATCAATTCGACGCTCTGAATCAGCCCTCAGCTCTTTAACACCGACCTCTCGGCACTCCAAATCCCTCTCCAGCAACCGGACCTGGCGCTTTAGCACCAGCTTCTCGACATGTTACCGATCGATCACCTCCCGAAGTGTGGCGATCTCCAACTGATTGGATGTGACCCCATGTAACTCTTAGATGTCGTCGAGCGCCTTCTTCAGCTCCTCAAGCTGTCCAATAACCTCACTTCTAAATCTAGTTTCTCATTTCTCAGCTTCATCTCCTCCATCGTATCGGCCGATTTAAATACACCTCGCATTCCCTCTTCGAGGTTGCTCACCATCACATTGTGGGAAATTAGCTTGCGGTCCAGCAACAAGGTAAGAAAATCAAGCACAGCGAGCTCTATGCGGCGGGGAAGCCCAGGCAGCATCCAGAACAGGCTCTTCGCAACTCTCCTCTGACGAGCATTTAGAAAATCTAGAAATGCTCCAAACTCATCATCGAGATCCAACTCCATTCCCTCGTCGCCATCCTCGGGGTCAGAACCCTCAGGCCTCATCCCGGGTTCCCTCAAGGCACCTCGCACCAAACTAACTGACCCCCGCAGAGCCCGAGCAAATACGGGGCATTTGTGGTTCTCTAGCGGTTCCTTCCCAAGGACAGGCTTCCCCTTCGTCCAAACCCACCAAACCCGAGGCACGATCCAACAGGGCCACTGGGTCAATGCCCAATAGGGTCTTGAGGCATAACAAAAAATGAGACAATTCAAACAGTTGAGAACCTTTTTATTCCTTCAAAAGAGTTACATTGGAATTATACAAAACTAAAATAAAAAATACTCTCAAACACTCACTCTGCTTTTTTAGGCCTCACAGGGGGAAAGTTGGAAGATCCGCCCCTTCAGTGGCACCATGATTTGAGATCCTGGCGGTTGAAGCATCATCGGTGAGAAGACCAGTCATTGGGAGAACGACGTCGCCAGACAAAGCACGCGGAGAAGCTCCCGTCTCCACGACAGGAGATCCGTGAACCAGAGCACCTTCCATGCCTTGGCTCGCCAAGAAGGCCTCAACTTCAAGTGGATATCTCGAGGTCGCGCCTCGCTTCCCGTCCTCGTATCCACCTCATCTTCCTGAATTTGAAGACCATCTCCCGCTAACACCGACTCATCACTACTTGGACACTCTCCTCCACCGCAGACTGGGCCACAACGCCTCATTTAAGTCACCAGGAGTTAGCGCGCCTTCGCATCCTCAAAGGCAGCTATCTCCTGCTAACACCGACTCATCACTACTTGGACACTCTCCACCACAGACTGGGCCACAACGCCTCATTTAAGTCACGAGTTGGTGTGCCTTCGCATCCTCAAAGGCAGCCCTCCCTGACCCCAGCGTCGCCTTCGCCTCCTTAACGCATTGATGCACCCCTCCAGGTTCCTCGGAGTCGACTGCAGTTCTGACTCTTTATTCTGCAGCTCAATATCTTTTCGCCGTGACTCCTAGGTCACCTCCTATAACCCAGGGTCTTTCTTTTTCAACTCTAAGCCCCTTCTCTCCAGCTCTCCCTGAGCCTACGACAGCTGAGTTAACAAGGTATCCTTCTCCTGGACTCCCCTCGTAGCCGCTCCAGCTCGACCTCCCGACTTATCTGGACTTCAGCTTCATGGTCTAAACCCGCATGGACTCGAGAGATCTTGTCGCACGCTTCCTTCCCTTTGGGAGCAAGCTCCTCCACTTCTCGGCGCACCTTGACAATCGTGCTCTTCTCTTTCAAGGCGTCCCGGTGAGCGTCGAGCAACTCGGAGGTAAGCACAACGTTCTGAGGTTAAAACAAGAAAAAAGTCAAACATCAAACAAAAGCAAGTCAAAGAAGAAACCTAGCAAAACTCACCTTGAAGACCTCGTTCTTCAAACCCAGCCGTTGGTCCATCAAAGGAAACGCCTTGAGCTCCTCCAGTCCTGCAAGAACGTTTCCATACCAGGGCAGTTTCCTCGTCCCCCATCAGAGAAATAACCCAAATGTCAAGCTTCGAGCAAGCCGCCCTGAGGTCGGCACCTGAGGCCGAGCACTGGTATCTGAAGAGCCAGCAGGGTCTGAGACCCTCGCGATGTTCTCCGCCAGCGAAGGCGCGACAGCTCTACCACTCTGAGCCTAGGAAAGGGCTCGGGCCAGTTTCAGCCATACTTGATGGAGACTCCACTATCGCACCCTCCTGCTCAGGAAGCGATCCGACTGCAAGAAGATGCTCCTCTGGCACCACCTCCATGTTCATTGGCTCATGGAGCGCACATGTACACTCCCCGAGGACCTTGACAGCCGTCGATTTTCCCCGAGCACTAGAATCTGCGAGCTTGGAGGGCCCAACCCGAGCATTTTTCTCCACAAGGAGCTGTCCAACACTCAAGGCCGGGTCAGGGGGCACCGCAGACAGCAGATCGGACACCTCGTCAGACTCGTCCAAGCCAATCCTTGCTCCTCTTCTGCCAAAAGAAAACCAGCATTAAAGAATTGCATTACCGAGAAAAAACTAATCTATTCGGGAGCTTCCTCTTTAGAAAGAAGAGATCTCGAGGGTTGTGTGGGGCCCTCTTCCTTTAGACAGGGACCACTCGCTCCGAGACCTTGGCCTCTCAATAACCACGGCCGACGGACTCTTAGCTGAGTTCGTGCCTTTAGAAGAACTGTGGACACATGAGTCCTAGTAGAATTTAGCAACCAACTCCGGTTATGACGGTCATAGTCCACAATAGTCACCTCCTGCAACTTCAACTTGATCTCAGCGATCAGCACCGCACCGCCCCTAGCAACTGGGCCCAAATTCCAAGTAGTCATGATGGCTCCACGCTTATCCTTTGACTCTGCCTCCCATGGACTGATCATCCGGACCACGGTGTCCCGCATGCCATGATCACTATCAACCATGTTGACAACGATCTTTTCGCACCCGCTTTAGGGCACGACGTAGCGTGCATCCTGGGTGGTCTTCCTTAGCACGTAGGCGGTACTGAAAACCTCACACCAGCAGGCATCGGGGACAATTAGGACACAGAGGGCCTCGAACCCTAGCATGGCACATCAGGCCACCGCCGACAACTGGGAGGGGCGATCCTGTAGTAGGTTAGAACGTTGCGGACGAACTTCATCAGCAATAACTTCAGCCCAAGTGTCAGGATCTGGGGATGCATGTAGACACCACCGTTGGGCGGAGACTTTACAAACTTGTTGTCCTGGTGGCAGAACTCGACCATGATTCCAGGAGAGAGGCGGACACAATATCTCGCCAGGTATTCGTCAACATCTGCCAGGCTGTGAAGCCTCGTAGCTCTTGGATCGAAATCATGCCAACTCTGGTGCGAAAATGGGATCTCTTCCCCTTCACCATAGCCTTGCTTCTTGCGTCAGTAGCAGCGCCAGACTTGCTTCCCTTCGTCATCTCTGGAGGAAAAAAGGCTGACGAAAGATCGGAAGACAGGGAGAGTATAGGAGGAAGAAGACGATGCTTGCCAAAGCCTTGGAAATTAGGGATAATTTTAAGGGATTAAAAAAGAGAGATGCACTTTAGAACCCTAAGAAGTCGAGAACCACCTGACTACACATGTCATGACAAATCGGATCTGAACTGTTGCACTTGATTTACAACACTCATCTCGAGCATCGCACCTCTTCAAAAAATGACGGTTACTTGACCGATAAGACGACAGATTGGACGCGCATTTAAAGCCATGACAGCCTGTAGAAGCACACCACAAAAACAAAAGTGACACAGGCAACTCGAGGCTAAACTCAAGAAGTCGAGCCCTCTCTCTCTCTCTCGGAAGTTCCCGAAAACTCATAATTCCTGAAGACACGTTCCCAACTACCCACCAAAGGGAGAGAGCAGAGGGGGCATCTATAGTGGTCAGTTTTTGACCACTTCAAAATCGCGACTCGTGTCCATCCAGCCCTTGGACGATCGCGGGACACGTGTCCATACATAGAATCTTTGACAAAGACCTAATCTCATCTAAACTCTAAGCAGTTCAAGAAGCCAAATGATAGAGATAGAATCAGTTACGAGTTCCCCATCTCCAAGTCAAATTTTCTTTTGAACCCGACAGTTATAGCTCGAGAACGGATTGATCACATTGACAACTAGATAGACCCCATTGGATAAAGACGAACATGTGCTTTACCAATTCAAATCAGGAATGTTCGACTTCAAGCTACCTCCATGATAAGCAATTAATATATAATAAGATGTTCAGTTAGATGAGAATCATGTGACATTATCCAAAGACAACTACCTGTATAAATAGAAAACCCTTCCTACATGAGAGGGGACAATCAATTAATCTCAAAAACCCTAGCACTGGAAATCAAACGACCACCATTGTAAGTTTCCTAAATTATAGTGAAATTCTCTCCCTCCGTGGTTTTTCTCTTTCGGGTTTCTACGTAAATCAATGTGTTTTCTCTAGTTTGATCTCTTTATTTCATCCATTAATCTCTGCAAATTGGTGCGTGGATAACTCCTTCGAGAATTACCCACCGCACATACAAACACACATATATAAATATACAAACACACATACAAGAATACGTACATACGTATATATAAACATATATATCCCTACATAAGACGTGTGTGCAGGTAAATCCACATTATTCCTCTAAATTTCAAAAAAATTAAAGAATTGACTTGAATATAATAATGTGAAAAGGTTTATATACCTCGATTGTCTTACCAGTGAAGGGATGTAGCCTTATTTTGTAAACCTCACCTGTAAATAAATTAACATTTAACTATAATTATGATATTTATTTGTGGCAAAAAATTTAATACAAAATATATTAATAATAAATGGCTCATAACTAACCTCTTGTGAATGTTTCTTATATGCTTCATGAAAAACCAACCGGATACCCATCTTCAAAAAACACACATACACACACGCAATTATATATATATGACAAAATTTTAATATAAATATATTAATAATAAATGGCACATAACTAACCTTCTATACTTGTAGATGTTTCTGATATGCTTCACGAGAAATCAACTAGATACCCACCTTCAAAAACATGAAAATATATATTAAGATCTTGTAATGATAATAAATAGGAATAAATAAATAAATCTGTCAATATATCAATGTCAACATTCATGTGTTGCACCAAGTTCGAGAACATTGAACACTTTAGAATAACTCTGTAACCTGCACTAGAAAAAATACATTTTAAAATAAAAAAATTAAACACTATAAAAGTGGTCCGATAAAAGAACCTGATCACCATTCCTCGATGTTCACATTTAGGGCCCACGATGTATTAAGCCTAGAGAGGCACCTGTTGTCGAAGGAAACAAGCAAAATAGAAGACCTCTCCTTGTTGCTCGACCACTGGGTCAACATCTAACTTTTATCGCATTCCTAATCTACGGTGTGAGGCACCAAACAACCCACTAGTACCAACTTCTTTCCCCGTGAGCGAAGAACAATATATGTATTTCGTTTCAATCCTTGTACAAAGTTTGATGGCCATGAAGTTGAAGGCCAATTTCATGCAGTCTATAAGAAGGCGGTGTTAGTACTTCTGTTGGTTTTATCCTCAGCATCATCTTAGTATAGCGATCCTAATGATCCTCGCCCTGCAATGATAAAATATCAGGGAAGGGAAACTAGTGGAGGGTTTCGAGATGTATTGATAGGAAAAATTGATGAAAACAACACTGTTGGATATAGAAAAGGGTATGATCAGCATTTAGCGCCCATGTAATATCCCTAGTTTAAAGTACCGTATTTTTATGAGTATTTATTTCATTTAATTGATTATCTTATTAATATTCTTTAACTTGATTTATAGTTATTACTATTATTAATATATACAAATTATTTTAAGATGGTAAAGAGTAATTTGGCCTCATATTATTGCCATTAATTATTTTCAATATTTTAATAACTTATTACCATTATTTATTATTATTCCTTGATATTAGTAGCATTATTCTTTCCTTCTTTTCTATTTCTATTCCCAAACTCCATTTACCTATTATCCATTAGCCCTTGATCCAACCCATGCAATTATCTCTCTTTTCTTCCATATTTTTCTCAAACCCAAGTCCATGTGAGCCCACTACCATATAGCCTATACTCTATATTCTCATACCCATTTACATAAATTCAAACCCATTTAAACAAACCCACTTACCTATTTGGATCCTAACCCGCTACCCGCAAACCCAATACCCTTATATATAATCTAGCATCTAATTATAAACCTATCTAATCCCAACCCTAACCTAATCTCTATCTTTTCTCCTCCCACATCCAGCCGCCAACATCACCATAGCCGATCTCTCCCCAAGCCTGTGCACCTGGCCATGTTCTCCCCTTTATCATCCATCTCCGGCGATCTCCGCGAGGCCCTCCGGTAGCTCCACGAGCCACTCGGGCTCCTCCTCTTCCTTGACAGCCCAGATCCAGGCCAACCTCCATCAGCCGCCTCCATGTCCAGGCGCATCCCAACAGCCCAGGCCTTGGCCGAGCTCAGCAGGGGCAGCCCGGATCCAGCCACCGCCCCCTGCAGCCTGGCGCCTTGGATCCCCTCCCCTTGCCTGGCTGCGCCCTTGACAGCCGCCTCTTCCCTTGGCTGTGCAGCAAGGACAGCCGCACCCCACTTGGACGGACCCTCTTCGGCAGCAGGATGGCGCGCCTGTCCAGATCCAGCACATGGCCGGATCCCCTTCTCTTCATCAGCAGGCCAACAGGCCCCCCTGTCCAGATCTGCGCCAACAAATCCAACAGCAGGCACAACAGATCTGGACAGCAGCAGATCTGCTCCTCCAGCAGCGAGCGAGCGGCGAGTTCTCCCGATCCACGCCAGCCCGTCGCCGGAGACCAGCACGGTGACCTTCTCCAGTGTCTTGGCCACCCTCCCGTGCAGTCCGTTGGCGAGGAACCGCACCACAGCGACCGTGGCAGCGACTCGCCCGGCGACGCGCACAGCAGATCCAGATTCAGACCAGCAGCACAAGCAGCGGGCGAGCGGCGATTCCAGGCCCTTCCGGCGAGCGCGAGACCTCCAGATTGCAACCAGGTCTTCCCCAGGACCCTGGCTACCGTCCTATGTAGTCCGACAGCGAAGAGTGGCGCCACGGCGACCGTAACGGCGACTCGCCCGGCGACGACCAGATTCCCCAATGTGAGTGTATTCTCCTCCTCCTTGATTTCCTCGTATTTATGTACATCGATTTAACTATATTTTCATGTGTACATGTACATAGATTATAGTAGTGATTGTGTGTGTTGATATGTGTGCAAGAGAGGTTGTACTTACATGTTTTATTGTGTGGGAGAATAGACTTTTGTATATCTCTGATTTGTGTTCTGGCAGAGGTATTAGTCGACTAATACCTGATATTAGTCGACTAACACCTCTGTTAGTCGACTACACCCAGACCCCTAGTCGACTAGGCTTCCTTCCAGGTAATATTGAACTCTCTGTTTTCCCTGCTGGTCGACTGGATCACCTTTATAGTCGACTAGCAGTTGATTAGTCGACTTACCCCTTTTGCCCTAGTCGACTAATGGTTGGACCTGGAGCCGTGTAACTCTCTGTATTTGTATCAGTCGACTTGCCCTACCCTGTCAGTCGACTTGGCCTTGGTGTAGTCGACTTGACCCACTTGATTAGTCGACTACACCTTCTTTTAGTCGACTTGTATATAGTCCCTAGTCGACTACTGTTAGCCTGTCAGCTAGGTATAGTTTGTTTGTAGATTGTGGACTTCACCCATGAGTTGTGTAATGAATATAGATGGTGTATATGATATCGAGGGATAAATTATGGATGGATATATGATGGAATGACTTGACTTATCATGTTAGAACTTAGATGCATGTTTATGATATGTTGTGATACTGAGTGTTGGGATATCGTGATGGGTCTTAATATGAGAAGGAATTGTGAATCCTTATGAATCGGAGTTGTATGTTTGAGTGAGAGGACTAGTACTGGATATTGTTGATGTATGTCGGATTGGTGATTAATGTGTCGGATTACGTGATGTGTATTGATACTCGATTGATTGGAACTATTGGAATCATGAGTTGGTTGTAATGACTCGGGATTGATCTAGACTTATGTTATTTACATTGAATGATGTTCAATGATTAGACATGACTTATTTAGTTGAGTAATTGAGGACATATCAGATATGACTGGATGAGTTGAGTTGTGTCTTAGATTGATCTTGAGTTAGAAGTATCCAGAATCTATATTCCTTTCATTGGAGCCTGACTGATATTGAGATGAGATGGACATTGTTGGCATTTGGGGTCTGATAGATGATATGTTGTTGATGTTGAGTATCAAGAGTAGATATTCTAGACCATAAGTTATTTGAGGATGATTCCCTTACTTCGATATGATTCAGTATATGTTGACCTGATGATCTCGAGGACATACTATATACTTCATGATTAGTTATTGACTATTTCAGTTATCAGAGACGACTTATTATGATAGTGATCTACATTTTTGGAGTTTGATAATAGTTATTATTTGATCTCAGTTGTTGAGGGTATAGGATTAGAACATATTGGTGTTGAGGAGAGGACTAATTACAGATTCATTGATATGATAGTCACCGTTTTGGATTGCACTGATACGGTGATTCATGAGAATTGTATTGAGACTATAAGTTGATGGATTAGTTATTGATATCTCTTTAGCATGGATGGATGAGTTTATGGTCAGCTTTAGTTGAGACCGTTTGTTGAGCAGTAGCTAGACTGTTACTGTTATTATATCCATGTTATTGAAAGTTACTGGGAAATGATTGTTTGACCGTAACCACGGTACAGTCCCATTGTTCGTCGTATACATGGTTACTGTTACTGTTCACTGTTACTGATATCGTTCACCGTGTATACGATTACTGATTGACTGTTACTGTACTGTTATTGTTACTGTCACCGTATCGTCCCAATGTTTTAGATAATATGGACATTGACTGGTTTAACTGAATTGAATAAATAATAAAGTAATTAAATAACTTACACTGGGATTGGGAAAATTGATGGAGGAGACAGCGTCTGTATTTTGGGTGGACCTAGGATACAGGTTGCGCAGCCGACTGAGGGTTCCACTGCAGGGTTCCTGGGGGATGACTGGCATCCCATCTGTATTGTTACTGTTCCACTGTTTTCACAGTGAGATTACTGTTACTGTTACTGAGTACCTAGCGGTACGGCCTGGTTCAGCGCCAGGAAACTGAGGCCGTGGTCCCGGGTATGTACGGGACCCACCTAAAACATGGACAACGTCTCCGACCAATCAGTTTCAATAACTTAGGACTCCGGTTGACACTAGTAGGCGTAGTATGGGATGCGTCTATTACAGGTGGCAATTGGTGTTCGCTGACATAATAAATGAAAATAAACTGTTAATGTATTGTAACTGACCACAATCATCTGACTGTACATTATATCACTATGATAAACATATAACTATAACCCTGACCAGACTTGGATACCAGCCTAGTGACATATGATAGGTTACCTATTGTGACAGCAGTTGCTTGCTTACTATTGATCAGTTATTGCCTATCTTTATTCGTGTTGTTATTATGTTTATTACAGTTCTTTTATTTATCTGTTATATGGTCTCTTTTATCTTCAGTTGCTCTTATTACTAATTATGCACATTGTTTCTTCTGCATGAGCCGTTTCCCCTTTACACACACTCATTATGGTCGCGTTCTGACGACCCTGGGTTTGCACGTCCAGCTATTGGACGGTTGGTTTCCTTTGTGCAGGTGTTCGTTGGGGCCGTATGCTTCGCGAATAGCTGGAGCTTCTTCCTATTCTATTCTGGTACTCGTATCTTTTAGCTTTCATATTACTTCCTGATTCTTGTCATATCAGTTCAGTTCTTATTCCAGTCACTATTCTAACTCTTGATTCATATGATATCATGCGTGGTTGACTATATGTATTATTGCAGTGATCGATGATTATTTTAGTTCTGATTTATAGCTGGTTCAGGTTACAATTGAGGCTTAGCGTGTATACGTGGGGTATTTTCCTCGCGTATATGCGTCGCCATAACGTCTCCGTATCTTTAGGATCGGGGCGTTACAGCCCATGACTATATAATGTACTAATTGAGTTGGTCAGGATCAATTGTGCGTGGATATGTGAGGTTCAAAGATAATGAATGCCGCCTCGAGAGCAGACATCATAATGTGAATGGATATGTATTTAGAGATGTAAAGGTTTAATGCTTGAATATGAGCTTAATGAGTTTGATGGAATTTATGGGAAGGCAGAGCAATTGCAAATATTGTTCCCTTGGTTTTCCATTAATCTATGAGACAGAAAGGAAAGGAGAGTGGATGTGGAAAGGAAGAAAGGAGAGAACGCCAAAGAGATGACATGAGCGATCTAGGGTAAGAGGGGAGAAAAAAGAGAGATCGAGTGTGAGAAAGAAGAAAAAGAGAGAGACTAGAACGTATTTATTTTGATTCCTTGTTGAACGTGCACAGCTTGAATGTGCACTTTTAAGCCTACATTAATTCGTTTACATACAAACATACAACACGTATAATTATACATATGTATAAACATATATAAATACATAAATTCTTAAATAACATACACATGCAAAAAAAAAACACATACATATATATGTTTCTATATGTGTGTGTATACAAATACACATATATAGATACATATACATACATTAAGATATAAACATACATACAACATGCATAATTATACATAGCACAATCATATATAAATGCATAAATACTTAAATAACACACAGGTGCAAATAAAAAACACCTACATATGTTTCTATATGTATATACTATTTACATATATATACACATATTCACGTATATAGATACACATATATTAAGACAGTCATATACACACATAGACTCATAGATATTTGCACGAATATTCACATATACGGATATCCAAGATTATAGTATTGTGACACTAGACGGACAAGAAATACCGATGAGCAGTCATTTTAAGTACTTGGGTTCTATTATCCAAAATGATGGGAAGATAGAATCCAAGCCGGCTGGTTGAAATGAAGGAGCGCAACAGGAGTTTTATGTGACTATAACATTCCGTTATGACTGAATTTTTTTTTATCGGACTACTATTAGGCCAGCTTTGTTATGTGGCACAGAATGTTGGGCCATAAAAAGATATCATGCCGAGAAGATGAGTGTAGCAGAGATTCACATGCTCCGCTGGATGTGTGGTAACATGAGAAGAGATAAGATGAGAAATGAAGATATTCAACTAAGATAGGCGTAACCCCTATAGAAGAAAAGATGAGAAAATCGTCTACGATGATTTGGTTATGTGTGACGTAAACCTACAGATGCGCCAGTCCGACGAGTAGAGTGTATCAAATTAAGGCAAGTTAAAAGAGCGCTAGGGAGACCGAAGAAAACATGGATGGAGGTGATACAAGATTTAGAGACAAAGTCTTAATGAAGGCATATTGCTTGATAGGAATGAGTGGAGAAAGCTGATCAATGCGCCCAATCCGACGTAATTCTATTTTGGTTCATGTAGCCTACCCCAAATATTTGGGACAAATGGCTTAGTTGTTGTTGTGGATATCTACATATACATATAGACACATATACACATACTAGATTCACATATACAAATACATATATATATACATACATATATATTCACATATATAGATACATGCATAGGTATAATCATATACAATATACTCAAATACATACATACATATTTATGTATGTACATACACAGACATAGACACATACATATACAAAGAAATACACAAATACATACATGCATACATATACATAAACATACATATCCCTACATAACATGCATGTGTGCATGTAAATCATCATTATTCCACTAAATTATTAAAATTAAAAGAATATCTTAGAATATAACAATGTGGAAAAAGTATTTTAAGGATTCAGGTATGCATACCTCAAGTGTCTTACCAGTGAGGGGATGTAGCCTTGCTTTGCAAACTTCAACTATAAAATAAATAGACATTTAACTATATAATTGTGATATTTATATATGATAAAAATTTAATATGAAATATATTAATAACCAACTAACCTCTTGTAAATAATTCTAAAATGCTTCACAAGAAACTAATCAGATACCCACCTTCAAAAACATATATATGTCCATATAAAATATTAATAATAAATGACACATAACTAACCTCTTGTAGATGTTTCTAAAATACTTCATGAGAACCAACCTGATACCCACCTTCAAACCATAAAAGGTATTTACATTAAGATCTTGTAATGATAATAAATAAAAATAAAGAATAAACTTGTCAATACATCAATGCCAACCTTCTAGTCTTGCCACAAAGTTCGAGAACATTGAACAATACGAAATGACTCAGTGACAAAAAATTAAAATTTTAAATAAAAATGTAACATAATAAAAGTGGCCTGAAAAAGGAACCTGATCACCATTCGCTCATGTTTGCATTTATGTCCCATGTTGTATTATGGCTTGAGAGGTACCTATTGCCAAAGGAAAAGGCAACAAGTAAATAGAGGACCTTTTCTTGTTACTCAACAACTAGATCAATATTTAACAGTCTTAATCTATTGTCTCAAGCACCAAAGATCCCAAGGGTACCAGCTTCTTCCCCATTAAAGACAGCAGGTAATATATGTATTTGGACTTGATTCCACGCAAAGTTTTGATGGCCATGAAATTTTGAAGGCCAATCTCATGTAATCTGTAATAAGGCGGCATCGGTGGTTTCGTTGGTTGTCCTAACATCATCACAATGTAGCAATCCTAATGATCCTCGCCCTGGAACAACAATATCTCAGGGAAGGGGAACTTATGGTAGGGTTTTTGAGAAGTAATGACAGAAAAAATTGATGGAAATGGTGCCATTGAATATAGAAAAAGGGTGTGGTCATTAGCGCCCATGATTATATAACATCGTAATTGAGGAGGTCAGTATGCAATTCTTAGAGGATCTGAGAGGAGAGTAAATAATAAATGTTGTCTCAAGAGCAAGCATCATGATGTGGAGAAATATGTATTTAGAGATGTGGAGATTTGGTGCTTTAATAGTTGTGCTACTAAGGAGATGGAGCTTCATGAGTTTAATGAAATTTGTGGGAAGGCAGGACAATTGCTAATATTGTTTCCTTTGATTATATTTAGTTCAGGGGACACATAAAGGACAGGAGTGAGACGTGGAAAGGAGGAAAAGAGAGAGAAGGCGCATAAAGGAGAAAACACAGGCGATCCAGTATAAGAGGGAAGGGAAGAGAGAACAAGACCGTGTGAGATAGATGAGGAAAAGGGGAGAGAAACATATTTATTTTGATTCCTTAGTTAACGTGCACAACTTGACTGTGCACTTTCAAGCCTATATTAATCCCTATACACACAAATACATACAACATACATGATTATACATATGTATGAACATTTATAAATACATATATACTTAAAAACACACGCAAATGCAAGTAAAAAACACACATACATATGTCAGTTTCTATATGTATATATCTAGATTTGTTTCACACACACTCTCAAACACACGTATATATATTCACATATATAAAGATACATACACATTTAGGGATGTCAACAGGCTGGGTCGGCAACCTGCACAGGCCCGGCCCGAGTCCGGCTCTCCCATGGGCCGGACCTGGGTTAGGGTAAAGCGGCCCACGACTGGGGCGGAGAGGAGAGTAAGCGTGTAAAGGATGAAGAGAGAGAATGGCACAAAAAGGAGATAATAGGAACAACCTAGCTTAAGAGAGGGAAGGAAATAGAGAGACTCAGTTTGAGAGAGATGAGGAAAAGGAGAGAGACAAACATATTATTTTGATTCCTTATTGAACATGCACAGTTTGACTGTGCACTTTTAAGCCTATATTAATCCATGTACACACATACATACAATATGCATAATTTTACATATGCACAAACAAATACAAAAACATACTTAAATAACACACCTGCAAATAAAAAACAAACATGTGAATGTTCTATATGTATATACACACGCATATATATATACATATATATATATATATATATATATATATATGGAAAAAGTGTTCCTAGTAGGTCTCCTTAGATTATAATCTAAGGAGGAGACCTAAAATATCACCATGGAGCATCTCTAAAGATGATCCACTCCATTCATGTTGATCTACATATCCTAAAATGATTGTGTATAAAAAATCATGCACTTTTAATACTTTTTACCCATGTATCAAATGGTTACAAAATGAACGGTTTTTCAACAATAGAACAAATGAATTGTTTGATCCATGGGTAAAAAAATTTCAAACCGCATGATTTTTTATATATAAGTTTAGGACATGAAAATCATGATAAATGGAGTGGATCATTCATATGAATGATACATGATGAGTTTTAGGCCTCCTCCTTAGATTGTAATCTAAGGAGACCTACTAGGAACACTTGACCCGATATATATATAAATATATATATATATATATATATATATATATATTCACATATATAGCTACATACACATACATTGATACATACACATACACACATGGACAGACGCATGGACATATATATTCACATAAGTAAATGCATAATCGATATAAGTATTTACACGTATAAATTCACATATATAGATACCAACAAGCACATATATAGACACATACTCGTATTAGATTCATATATACAAATACATACACAGATACAGACACATAAACATACTAGATTCACATATACAAATACATACAAAGATATAGACACTATGTTCACATATATAGATACATACACATAAATAGACATACACACATATATATTCACATATATGGATACATACATAGATATAATCACATACACATCTATACAATACATACATACAAACACACAGAAACACAAACATATACATATATGCACACATATCTACATATGCACACACACACATTCACATTCATAGATACATACGCATATATGCACATTATAGACACATAGACATATATATTCACATATTTAGATGCATAATCGATATAGATATTTACATATATAAATTCAAAATATATAGATACCTACTTACACATACATAGACAAACATACTCATATTAGATTCACATATACAAATACATACACATACATAGACACATATACATATTAAATTCACATATACAAATACACACAAAGATATAAAGACACTATATGTCCACATATATAGAGACATACACATAAATAGACATATACACATATATTCACATATATGGATACATACATAGATATAATCACATACACATCGACACAATACATACATACAAACAGACACAAACACATACATATATACATATGCGCGCACACTCTCTCACACACGCATTGACATTCATAGATACATACGCATATACGCACATTATACACACATGGACATATATATTCACATATTTAGATGCATAATCGATATAGATATTTACATATATAAATTCACATATATAGATACCTACTTACACATACATAGACAAACATACTCATATTAGATTCACATATACAAATATATACACAAATACATAGTAGATTCACATATACAAATACACACAAAGATATAAAGACTATATGTTCACATAAATAGACATATACACATATATTCACATATATGGATACATACATAGATTTAATCACATACACATCTACATAATACATACATACAAGCACACACAAACACATACATACAAACACACATATTAACATTCATAGATACATACGCATATACGCACATTATAGATACATGGACATATATATTCACATATTTAGATGCATAATCGATATAGATATTTACACAAATTCACATAAATAGATACCTACTTACACATATATAAACATACTCATATTCAATTCACATATACAAATACATACACAGATACATACACACATATTAGATTCACATATACAAATACACACAAAGATATAAAGACACTATATATTCACATATATAGATACATACACATATATACACATATACACATATATTCACATATATGGATACATACATAGATATAATCACATCCACATCTACACAGAACACAAACACACATAGACACATACATATATACATAAATACAAACATACATACATACATGATACATGCATACATATGTAAACATACACATCCCTATATAACATACATGCACGCATATAATCCACATTATTCCACTAAATTATTTAAAATAAAAGAGTAGCTTAGAATATAGCAAGTGGAAAAAGTATTTAAAGGATTCAAAATTACATACTTCGAGTGTCATATCAGTGAAGGGATATAGCCTTATTTTGTAAACTTCAACTGTAAATAAACAGACTTTTAACTCTAATTATGTTATTTATCTATATCCTTCCAAAAGGAGATTTGAGTTCGGATCCTTCCCACTCAAATTCAACCCTCCGACATTCGAATACAAGATCCACTCCGTTGAAATTTATCTATATTATTTCAAGTATCTATAAACCAAAAATCAAGTGATTTTAATACTTTTTGCCCATCCATCAAGCGGCGCAAAATGGACGGCCGAAAGTAGTGAGTTGGTTAGATCTATGTCTTTAGACATACAAATTCTCAATCCGGTCATTTCATTATGATCTAAACATTTAAAAACCCCTGCAAGCTAAAATTTTTTAGGTTTCAAATATTCTACACCGTTAAACTAACCAACTCACTATTTATGCCGTCCGTCTTTCCCCTACTTGATGAATGAGCAAAAAGTATTCAAAACACTTGATTTTTGGTTTATAAATACTTAAAATAATATAGATCAACTTCAACGGAGTGGATCTTGTATTCGAATGTCGGATGTTGGTATTTGAGTGGGAAGAATTCGACCTCAAATATTTTCAGAAGGACAGAAGTCTATCTCTATATATTAATAATAAATGGCTCATAACTAATGTCTTCGTAAATATTTTTGAAATGCTTCACGAGAAACCAACTGGATACCCACCTTCATATATATATATATATATATATATATATATATATATATATATATATATATAATATATATATATATGCGATAAAAAATTAATATAATATATATTAATAATAAATTACACAAAACTAAGATTATTTCTGAAATTATTTATAAGGTTGACCCAATTGTCTGTATTTATACATGCTAGGTCCAATGTGAATTCAAGGGGAAGTGTGTCTAGAATTTTGAACAAGCAAAGTTCTAAAATCAAATTTAAAGAAATAATGCTTAGATCACATTGACATAAAACTTGCATCTTATGACCAATGAGATTGAAACTTAAGAAGAATCCTCAAAAGAACCAAATTGGGTATTCTAGAGGGCCAACAATGAAAATGGAAGTTTTCATGGAGCCGATTTCTTTTTCTTCTTTCATCAAGTGCTTGCGCAACCCATGAGGATATAATCTTTTATTTTCACTCATGCAGGCCCACTGGAGATCCTACTTTCTTACACTCAAGCTATTATGTATGTCGTTGACTCTATCGAGACTGATAGGTTGGTAACTCTTGGTCCTAATTCCAGTAGTTTTCCAATCATATTTTGTCTATACTATGGTGTTTTCCTAATTGTTGCATTAAGTTATACTATCACTGTCAGTTAGATGTAACATACCTACAACTAGATGTTATTCTCGAATATCGATTTAATACACAACTCTTTTCTGTTTTGCATTCTCAGGTGCTATCTCAATGTTAAAATATCATCCATTCCAGTATTATTTATTACTTGTGATAGAGATTATACTTTAATAGCAATTGAAACTTTAATCTAGTTTTGCATTAACCCCGATTCATGTTAAACTATCATCAATTCCAGTATTTAGTTCACTTGTGATAGCGATTATTTTTTAAATTGCAATTGAATATTTAACCCTGATTCATGTTAATTTTAGTTGATCTCTTGAGGTGAAACATTTTTGCAATGAAATTTGGTATCTGATCCCTTGTAATCATTGCTTCGATCACATTCTCAGTAAGTTGTAAATATTTTACAGGTAGTTATTATGCATCCAGGAACTAACCTGAGTAGGCTTTGAAGACCCTGAAGATGAAAACCCACGTCTCAATTTAATCCCATTCCCTTGTCCCACATTCAAGGGAAATCCAGCACTGTCATAAACTAAACGTGCCTCCCATGTATCATCTTCTCCTGTGAAAAGAGCATGCAAACCCTGTGAAGGCAAATGAATTTAACGATCGGCATTGTCAACCATTAACAAGGGCTCTAATTCCCATATTCATGACGTGCCTTTACAGTGCCTTGCAGATCAACCCGAGCAGCAAATACACCTTGAAGGTTGAAATGTTCAACAATGCCAGATCTACATGAAATGGAGTGGCAACATCAATCCTCAAGGATAAGATTTGGGTAAGGTGAAAAAAAAAAGAGCAATGATGAAAGACCTCTGTTTGGTATTTTCCTACAAAGCTATGCAATAATGAAACAATAAAGATACAGAAACAAAGCCCTCCCAAAATTTCAGCTGAAAGACATGGAACAATCAAGCAAGAGGATCAAAGGTAAAAAAAGGGCTCTTACTGAAATTCTACCGCCGATTAAGTTTGTGTACCAAACCACTAGACTAAGAACACTGTCAATCTCCATACTATATTCTCATTGATTTCATGAATAAGAAACAGAAAATAGAATTTATACCAGTAGAGATTCATGCCAAACAATGTTTTTCTAGAAACAAAATTGACAGTATGAGAAAAATCCAAGGACCAACTTCAAATCACCAAAAAAGTAGAGCCATGAAACTAAGCTTTACATTACTGCTGCTCTGCCGCGAAAAGAAACATGTTGAAATAAGTTGAAATAGTTTAATTGCTAAAAAGTAACAATTAATCAACCACAACAAAGTCTTTCATCCCATCCTGTGATGTTAGCAGAGCTATACAAAGATTGTCACCTTCAGTTTTAGTTAAGGGCCAGTTTATCAATTATGACTTCCCAAGAATCAATTCATTTCATATTTATCTTTATAACTTTTTGTATTTCTTCAGAAATTGCAACATTCTACTGTGGCTGAATCCATATGCACATATCAGTTCTTGATTGCGCAACATTCTGATGGAGAAATCCTGGCTGGTAGTGTAGCCATTTATTTTCCATGCAGTTTTGGAGATAAACAAGAAAGAAAAAAGCTCCAAAAAATCACAAGGCATAAAGGTTTAGCAATATAATTATGTGCACACAAGCACATACATGAACACATGAGAGAAATAGAGGCAGGCACCAATGAGAAACACCAGATTGTCAAAGGACACAAGATTAATTATACTACACACATATGAGAGAGAGACAAGAAAGAACAAATAGGCCAATAGATTAATAATTAGAATCTACACTTAGAATGAAAAAAACCAGTCACTTCATGTCTTTGATACTGTATTGACGTGAAATTTTATGAATCATATATAATCATGGGTAATTATTTTCAAATATAATCAAGAGGGCAGCAAGAAAGCTAGAATTTCTAAAGAGGGCAACCAAAAAAGAAACCAAAAATCAAATATAATCAAGAATATGGCCCACCGCATGCAAATTATTCTCAATTAAAACCCAAAACAGTATCTTTCATGTTCATCAAAACCCTAATCTGAGACCCTAATTGAAAGAAGAGGGCAAATAGAAAAAAGAGGTTGGTTTCACTAACCTAAAATGCCGATGATTTCTTCCATCATCACGATTGTTGCTCATCATCATCACGAGAAATGGGTTTCTTCTTGCTTAGGGTTTGGATTTGAGTTTGGATTGGGAGAGAATTAGAGAAAGGGGAGAGGGAAAAGAAGGGGATTTGGGTTTCTTCTAGTTGCTCTTCTTGATTCTCTGAGAGAGCGAGAGGGAGAGGTTTAAAGCGGCGAATTTTAAGTCTAGTGAAAGCTGAGGCATAATAAATCCGAAGAATTAAGCCAACAAAGCTCTCCCCGAATCGAATTCGGACACGAGCGTGATAATTTCAAAACAGAGGCGGTGAGGCGCAACGGCTAGTTTCGACTCCCCAATGTAGTTTTTCAGTTACGCCCTTTTCCTTCTAATAATTATACACCTTTGCCTTTTTTTAAATTATTTCGCAGATTTTCCCCTTCTGTAAACAAGAAAAATAACAATTAGTGGGGAACACTAACAAATCAAATCATAATTAAATTTAATTTTTTATAATTTACAAGATAAAAACTAAACTCTATTTATCACTATTATGCTATTTTATTAATCATGCTTCAACTTATCCACATTATTTTATATTTACATCTAGCACAATTATTTCTTGTTGAAATGGTAATGAGACGGATAGCTTAAATTATTTTTTTGCAAAAAATATATTCCAAAACGAAAAAAGTCATGAAGGAAAATGTGAATAACACAAGGTCAAATATGTTATTTCATATAAACATAAAGTTATATGTTCTAAAAAGAAATTTCTATAAAGCAAAGGCTTAGTCAAGTCCTGTTACCTCCTTAACTTAACCGTACATGAACTTACAACTAACTAAATTCTTAGCGATATGCTTGCTTTTGACTTATTAGCTTAGTAATTCATTTTGCAGCACTTAATGCACTAAAGATTATGTTCATGCCCTTAATCAAGCCTTAATTCCTAACTTTTTAATTTGAAATTGAAGATATTTTCATTAAAATAAAAACCAACCATTCACTTAATCTTTGGGTTTCATTTGAGCAAAGATATGAAGAAGAACGAGAGAAAAATAAGTTTATTAGATTTTAAGTATGAAGGAGAAGACAAAAGAAGAGGATTAGAGTGAAAGGGTACATGTAAAATTTGTCCCATCTAGATACTCCAGCTCACTCAAATACGTGTGCAAGAGGTGGGTGGGGATGTTAGACTTATTTTGTTTTCAAGTCTAATTATATTTAAGCTTAACCAAGTCAATTGGATATTTGCACCCATCTAATTTAGCTTATGTTGTTTGACCAAATAAAGAATTTGAGTTTAGACACGTTTCAACTGCACTTAGTCATAAGTGCATTTTAAGTTAAGATGTGAGACTCATCTACACGTGTGAAACTCGTATTATTAATCAAGGGCCTAGATCTATGTTGAGTTGAGCTAAGATTCCTTGATACCATATAGATCATGGGTAGGATTCTCTCTCCATTACTACTTAATCTCTCTCTTGGAGGCATTTCATCTCATTTTTTAAGGATTAAGAGGAGAACTTACTAGTTGGAGAGAAGAATCCCCTCCATCAACTCCGAGTCCTAGAGACCGTGCAACTTCTTCATGATAGAATTAGGTATACCTAAATCCTCATTTCCAACCTCATCTTCTATCACCTGCTTCCCATACTTTCATCACTACCACATGGCCAGTACCAAACCACTTTTTTCCCTCTCAACTCAATCCTCTCCACCTCATGACTGCTGCCTTCCCTTCCACCTCATCCCCCCACTTCATCTCATTAGAACCTCATCTTCTATTACCTCCTTCCCATACCATCAAGACTACCACATGGTAAGTACCAAACCATTTTTTACCTCAACTAACTTTTCCACCCTTTTTACCTCTCAACTGACTCCTCTTTGTCTCATGACTGTCGTCAAACTCCCTTTTTTGCCTCTCAACTCACTCCTCTCCACCTCATGACTGTCGCCAAAACCTCCTTTTTGCCTCTCAACTGACTCGTCTCCATCTTCCCTTCCACCCCATCCCCTCTTCATTTCATTAGAACCTCATCTGCTATCACCTTCTCCCCTACCTTGTCACCGCCATATGACCAACACCAAACTCCTTTTTGCCTCTTCACTCTCTTCTCTCCTACTAACTCCTCCCTCACCACCACCCCATTGCTCTACATGATTGTTGTGGGTAATTTCCTAAGGAATTAATTCATGCACCAAAATAATGGAGGGAGTAAAATAAAATCACAAGAAATCCAACGCAAACACAGAGATTTACGTGAAAACCCAAATGGGAGAAAACCATGGAGAGAGAAATTATACTATGTCAATAGCGATTACAGGTGAGGGTTCTCTTATAAGCTAGGGTTTCTGGATTCCGATCTTTCTTATTGGAAGGGTTTTCATATATGCACAAGTCATGTCTTTAGATAAGGCTAGGAAGTCCTACTTAGTTTGAACACTTAATCTCTTATCTCAGAGGAGATTAAGTCGACCATCCAGATTTGAATGAGGTGAACGAGTCCATCTTTATCTAATTATCTGCATCCAACTGTTGATATGGTTAATCTATTCCCGGCTATAATTATCGAGTTCAAATAGAGATTTGGCTTATAGATAGAGATCCTCACAATTGATTCTATCTCTTACTTCTAACTATATGAGCTACTCAGGGTTTGAATTGAATGGATACTCCCGGTCAGAGGTTTTAAAAGTAGCCACGTGTCGCTCGCATGTTTGGCGCTGGATGAACACGTGGCGTGATCTCGAGGAAGTCGGAAACTGACAACCACAGATGCTCCCTCTGCTTCCTTCTCTTTAGAGGAGGTCGGGAACTCTTTACTTCCCAGAAACTCTGATAGTAAACGGATAGTGAAGAAAACTCTGGACCTGTATTCGGGTCGGTTTGACGTCGCTTCAGTTTGTCTCGTAGTGGCGTGCGTTCATAGGCTGGCAAGCCTTAAATGTAGTCCTGTCTGTTGCCGATCGATTAGGTTACTGTCACTTTTAAGACGCGACGCTCGAGATGGGTACCGTGTATCCGAAACGATGGTTTTAATCTGATCCGCCGTGATACATGTAGGACTCTGATCGAGTGATGAGCCTAGATCGTTGCTAAACTCCCTGAATGCCTGGCAGGAGAAGGTCAACGCGGGTTCATTTCGAGGGATTTCGGGGCTTTTACACCATGTAGAACTCAAGTTGCTCGATCACGTTACCTCTCAGATGGATCGCGAGCTCGTCTCTCAGAATGTGATGATGGCAGATCTCCAAGGAAAACTGGGTGACTGTACCTTCTCCGGTATTCTTGATTCTTCTAGCCTACAATTACACAAAACCACTACATCTAGGGGACAATCCAAACAAAGAAAATCCTCATGTATATACCACGTGTCTCGTGTAATCATAGGCTCTCCAGTTACTTGCAAATTGGAAAAGGGCTTAAAGTGGGAGTGTCACCAATCGACAGATTGGATGCGTCAACTCTAAGTGGGGGAAATCCCAGCAGCAAAGTGGCAATCCGGACTCCGAGTGAGGGAAATCTCAGCAGCAAAGTGACGATCCAGACCTTCAAGTGAGGGAAATCCCAGCAGCGGAGTCGGGTTCACAATTGCCTCCGAGTGGGGGAAATTCCATCAGCGGAGCCTTGACCCCAGTAAGAACCTGAAGTGGGGTATCACCCATTGACAGATTGGATACGTCTACTCTGAGTTTGAAAAATCCTAGCAGCAGAGTGGTGATCCAAACCTCCGAGTGGGGAAAATCCCAGCAGCAGAGTCAGGTTCACAATCTCTTCCCAGTGAGAGAAATCCCGTCAGTGGAGCCGTAACCCCCGGTAAGGACACAACAGAGAAAAACTTCTTGAGGTTCATTCGCCCGTGGGACAGATGATGGGAGCCTGTAGGCTAGTGTTTGTGTTTTCGAGGGAAATAAATCCCATCAGCAGAACATCAAACGGGGGCTCTAAGACGGAAAAATCCCAGCAGCAAAGTGGGAGACTCAGAGTGGGGAAAATCCCACAGCGGAGGTTTCAATTCATGTAGGCCAATCGAGAAAAGGCCCGTAAGCAAGTCTACATTGCCGTCTCTGAGTAGCAAAAATCCCATCAGCGGAGCATACAGACGCAGTCTTTTGAGTGAAGAAAATCCCAGCAGTGAAAGGACTTGATCTGAGTGGGAAAAATTCAAACAGCGGAGTAGTTCTAAGTGGGAAAAATTCCATCCGTGGAACGCCTAGACACAGTCCTCTGAGTGGGGAGAATCCCGACCGCGGAAAAACTGACTCCGAGTGGGAGAAATCCCACAGCAGAGTAGTTCCGAGTGGGGGACATCCCATCAGCGAAATGTCTAGCTTGGAAGAGTCTGCAATGGTTAGGAGTAAATAATATCATTTTATTTAATACTGGAATAAAATACATGAAATTGAAATACAAAAAATGGTAGGAATGAGAGTACTGCTCTGTCTCTTAGAAACGGGATCAATCAATTGTTTTGTATTAGGTGACCAGTGTCGTGACTGGATAGACGATGGAGCAAGGTCCGGATCCAGAGGCTGCTTCGGGAGTGAGGATGCACTCTTTGATTAGACCTTGTTGGATGAACTTTTTCAGATACTTCTAGAGGGCCCAACAATAAATGGTCTCATGTCCCTTGCAGTCATGGTAGGAGCAACATTCTTTCGCTTCAGGAATTGAGGGGTCATACTGGATTGATCTCGGACGCCTAACCCACAACTGGTCCTTGAAAGTGTTAAAGGCCTTGTTGATGGGGAGCTTTAATGAAGTGAAATGTTGTTCCATCGGATTGTAAGTTCGGAGCAGATTTGGTGAAAGGACAGGAGCGCCTGTCTTTGGCGAGTTGGCTTTGGTTTAAGGAAATGGGCAGAAGTGAGGAAGTGGGAAGTGTCATTTCCCACTTCGTTGTTCATCCAAACACCAGAAAAGGAAAATGGAAAAACCCCTTTTCCTTTTCTCTTTTCCCTTTTACACAATCATTTCCTCACTTCTAGGGTGCTACAGTTAATTTTGTGGTCATAAAATCTCATTTATAATAAGTTGTAGCTCAAAATAGTTAATTTGTGGTCATATAAATCTTACTTGCATTCTAATTACAGTCCAAATTTTCATAATTATTTTTTTTAATATTATTTTACGGTCAACTTTGTAGTAAACCTTCCCACTTCCACTTCCACATTATTAACCAAACACCAGAAATCACAATATACTTTTCCACTTCCACTTCCCAACTACCAACCAAAAGGAAAAATACCTACTTCCACTTCCTCACTTCTGCCCACTTGAATCCAAACAGCCCTAAGAAAAACCAAATGCCTATTTTTTCATTATTTATTTCCCTTTTTCTTTCCTTTTACCTTTCTAAAAGAAAGTCGTTCCGCTATTACGACAATACATATTTCTTTCTCCTGGAACGAAGCGATTAGTGATTGTCAAAAAGGTCCTACACATAAATAACACATAATAAAATTAGATCTTTCTTCCATTGAGCGATCCATATATCACACATTTAACATTTGTTTTAGACTCCTAGAAATGTTTCTAGAAATGTTTTTATGCTTTTTTGACTCATTTCATGTTTAAGCATGAAATGAACAGGCTCTATTCTACTCCTTTTCAAAATAAAATCCGCCTCTTAGAAATTATGGAGGAGAGCAAGGCAGCAGAGAGTAGAACAATCAAATGTCACACCTTTCAGACTGGAGGGAAAAGTGATGCACAAGAGTGGGTCGTTGCGGGAATAAACACTTTGTCACGAAAATGCCTAATTTGGTTGGACGTGGTCACGCACCCCGGAGTAGTGGTCGAAGGTTAGAGTTGAAAACTTCCTCGGGAACTCACATTCCAGGATGTCTTCAGAGGGGGGGTTCAAAAGGTTTGGCAACTGAAGGCTTTAGGTGGCCTTGCAGCTCGGCTTTCGCGATCCGTTTCTAAATCAGTTTGTCGAGGATTCGGAGGTCAAAAGATCCACCGATTTCAGGTTCGCTTTCAGCATGGTTCACAGTCGCGGTCTCGGCCGCTGACTCGGCGGGCACTGAGACGGATCGGTCTCGGTGACTCGGATCGGTATCGGGTGATAAGCGCAAAACGCTACATAGAAAGCTCAAATAATTCTGAAAAAATCACGACAAATCTAAAAAAATGTAGACATCCACATTCATGTATCACATATCCAAATATATCACTTAGCACACTAAATATAAAACGAAAGCATAAATACACGCGTCGTCGGTAGAAACATATCAAAATACATGCACAATATAGTAAATTGCACAATCTACATTCATAAATACATGCTAATGTACTTATTTTCACATTGAATTGCGATGAGGCATAAATCATCATCATAATGCCAAGTCGACCGAGTCAACTCCGATTCTCGGCCGAGTCGGTCTTCTCTGAGTTAAGTCGACCGACTCGTGAATCGGACTCGTCTCGGAGTGGGCCGAGACGGATACGACTCGGCCGACTCGTCTCCGACTCGGCCGAGTCTTTGAACCGTGGCTTTCAGACTGCGTTGATGACTGGTTATTCTGGAGGGCAATGACTTGAGTTTGGGAGTTGGTCATTGAGCCACCTCAATGCCTCCTACTCACAGACAACATTCTTACAGTCGAGAGCCACCTGCTGCTGATCGCGATCTGATTAGGCTTATTTTTCTTCATCTGCTCTTTTATGTCAGCGAGCATATGAAGAAGATGGTCTTTATGCCGTTGCAATGGTTGGATACTGGCAGTTGCTCCCTGAGGCGAGGAGCCGGTGTTCTCGGTGGTATGCGGCTGATCGTTGGATGGTGAATGGGCCGTGCCCCCAGAGGTTCTGATAGCCTTACCTTTGGATGTTGCGTCATTGACTGCTCGCATTCTTGGGGCCATGGTCTATCAGAAAAAAGTTTTGAGGAAGATTGTTAGGGGAGAGATCTTAAGTGTAAAGACTCAGATCTTAATGAAGGCACCATTTTGTGGTGGAGCTTAAGTTGCGAATAATCAGACAGTCGATCCACACAACAAGCGAGAGTGTGTGTTTAAGGTATAAGTGCAAAATAACAAATATAACACTAAAAAAAGATAGAGACACGATTTTTTACGTGGAACCACATTGGGAAAAACCACAGGAAGGAGAAAATTTTATTATAATTCATTGATTTACAGGAATTATTGGTATGTATTAGTGTTTCTTTAAGCTGGGATCTAAAGGAAAGCCAAGACCTTAGTGTGGATGGTCGGGAGTCCCCCTTTCTCTTAGAGAAGAAAGTCTTTTGTACTGAACTGTAGGCCCTGAAGTGGATGGAGCGATCGAGAGATTTGCGTAGCTGCATGATCTTCATGTGCGAATTTGTTGTAATGGTCGTGATTGCTGGCGTGATAATTTAGATTGCATGCACGGAAGTTCGTAACTGTCCACCTTGAGCGCATTGCATTACACATCTTCAGCGTGAGAGAGAGGAGACGGCGTGATTGCAGGCGAAGATCTCGGTGGTTGAGGGCTTCTGGGTGAAGTCGGGAATGTTGGACTGCTGGTGACTCCAAAGAGTGATGCCTCCGAAATAGGGGGTTCCTCCGGGACAGATCTGGGTGGCAGAGCTTTGGAGATTAACTTGAGTTCGGGCTAGAATGATTCTGCGAACTATGGATGCTCTCGAGAGGGTCCGATGTGACGGAGGCAGTGCAGTTGATTGTTGCAGAAACTTCAAAAAAGAAACTTGGTTGCTTGGACACGTATCAGCATCTTGTTGAGGGTCAATTTTTGACCACTACAATATAGTTGGCATGAGATGGATGATATTAATAGTGCACGTGGAAGATCTAGAGAAATGTTAATTCCCCGATATGATGTTCCAATGAATAATGGTAATAAATGACATTTTTAGCATGCCTAGTGAGATAAATAATGACACTTGACTAATATCCAAAGTGCAAGCGATCTAACCGCAGACATGTAGCATTTAACAGGCCCTTGGTGTCATGATTGGAAGAGTGAGAAGTAGGCAAATCCAGAAAAGGTTTTCAAAAGGATATAAGATGTCATTAAAAGAGAGAGTAGAAATATTTACATCAATTACAATAGGAATTCAATTTTCTAAAATGTCAAGACTTTAAGAAACTATTTGAAAACCAGAATTTAAAATTGTAGAATAAGAAAATATTTTCATGCTCATCAAGAACAATGATCTTGGTAAGCAATAAACATTGAAAGCAAGCCAAGAGTAAAATTGATGACATTAGATCAAGATCAAAGGTACACATGGCATATCTAAGAGAGCAAATTGGTGGAGTCCCAGATATCAATTTCCAAGGAGAAACAATAATTAGGCAATATTGGTTGTGAGTACATTAGGAAATATTGGTTGTCAGTAAGTTAGAAGAAGAGAATAACTATACAAGAAATATGAAAAATGCAGGGAACTTATCTTAGAGAGTAGAATTGACGAAGTCAATCCGGTGTATCAAGTTCATGTGGCTAGCAATAAGCATGCAATATACATTGTCAGTAAACATAAAGAGACAAAACGATGATTAATTTATCAACATCTGGTAGACGTAATATCCATATGAGGTAACAAATGAAACCCTAGGGATCATATTCTCATGAGTCATGATAAGTAGGAATATTCATAATTACCAAGCCCAAAAAGATATCCGACGTCATTGAAAGCAAGATTTAAAACTTTTCAGAAATTTAGAATTTTGAAATTTAAAGCAACGGATTGAGAAAGCTGATTACGATTTTAAAAAAATAATGAAAGCTATCTGAGAATTTCGAAGCTCAAGAAATTTTTCGATAATAAAAAATAATATACTGACTTTTGTCCACTGAAATTAAAGTGAGAATATTAATGAACAAATTAAAATTTGAAAAACCAGAACATATTTTAAGGAACACCAAGAACAATAACCTAAATAGGTAAAATATGTTGTCAGTAAATTAAAGGACAAGAAAAATGATACCAAATCAAGATAAAAGATGCACATGGGCATCACAGGACAAAAGTTGAAGTGCCAGCTATGAAGTAACGATGAAAAATAATAGTTAGGCAATATGTCAGTAAATGTCACAAGATAGATGATAAAATAGGATAAGTATAAAAGGTGCGCAAGACATATTCAAGGAGTAGAATTGATGAACCCTTAATATCAAGTTTGGATGAGATAAGAAGGCAATAAACATTGCTGATAAGCATAAGGAGATAAATGATTGTGATTGATAGCACATCTATATTGCACCTGTAGAAAATTCCAGAAAGATATATAATGTCATTAAAACCAAGAATTGTTGGAGATATTTTTGAAATGGAAGTTTACAAAAGTCCAAAGGTCAAATTTGAGAAAATATTTGAAAACAATAACATTCTAAAGCCTATGTTAAAGAGTAAAAAGCAATTTTAGGGCATTTAATTATGTTTATGTAAAAAAAACTGATGAGCATAATATGACTTGTGAAATTCTCAACATCAACAAAAAAAACTAGTATATATGCATTCTCTGTAAGTCTAAAGGGTATGGAGCAGGGTTACAGAATCAAGATTGGGAAGTTCATAGAGCATGAGTATGAGGGCTAAACTGAAGATGTGCGCGTACCAAGGTTCCCACAATTAATCATAAGTAGGCAATTCACATTGTCGCTGAGTCTAAAGAGAGAGATTATGATATCATATCAAAGTCTAATGGGCACACGATCTACTCATGATAGAATATAACTTATGAAACCTCATTGTGAGTTGGGATGTGTATTGATAAAAGGGTAATATAGGTTGACGTTAAGTATAGAAAGATGTACTTGTCACCAAAACTAATAGTTAGAAAATAATTTGAAAACTAATATAAATTTTTGTAAGCATAAAAAATGTCAAATTGAGAAATTGGTTCCTTAATGCAATTCTGGTTGTCTATGCCTCTATCGGTAACTAAGTTGCTTATTTCTCTCGCTTACTGCCTGTTCACTGCTACTACTGTCTGATTTCTGGAGATCTATCTAACTGGCTAGTATGTCTGAGACTACAAACTCCTCCACTATGATCTCCTCTCGATGGTTGAGACTTTTGTTCCCAAGACAATGTTGGGGACTACAATGAAGTTGAATGGATCCAACCACTTGTTATGGGCGCAGGCGTTCCGTACATTCATTGGCGCTCAAAACAATTGGCTTAACTCCTTCAAACTCCACCTGCTATTACAGATTCTACTTATGTGACCTGGCTTACTGGAAATTATTCTGTGATGACATGGCTTCTCAACAGTCTAGAGGAGAAGATCAGTGGTAGTGTTATATTCTTGACTATTGCTAAGAAGATATGGGATACACTAAAAGTGATGTATGACAATGAGAAGAACCCTCGAGGATGTTTGAGATTTATGAGCGCCTGTTTGAGCTCAAACAGGGAGACAGATTTGCGCCTGAGTTCTATGGTCAACTCAAAAGTCTTATTAATAAGATAGAAATGCATTAGCCTGAAGTTACTGATGCGGCGACACTGAGGGATATCGTCAGGATCTAAGGACATCAAAATTTCTATCTAGCTTAAGTCCTACACTACGATCTCAGGTGCGGGGTCAGATGCTAGGAGATAGTATTCCCACGTTAACTGTCACCTTCTCGAGAGTTATGCCGGTCTCTACTGGATCCGATGTTTCATCTGCACCATCCATTGAGCAATCTACCATGATTTCTGGGCGTGACAGAGGTTATGGTCGTGGCCGCGATTTTGGAGGACAAGGATGTGGACTCATTAGAGGCAGGCGTGGATCTTATGGAGGTAGGTAGAGTGCCTCTAAGAAAGGCCCTGACAATGTAGGCATTGTGGACGTAATAATCACATCCCCGAAAAGTGCTGGGAGAAATTTGGTCGACCTGAGTGGGCACGGCTATCTGATTCCAATCCTTCTTCCCCATGTGATACTTCTACTCCTGGCTCTTTCACGGTTATACTGGCGCAGGAGGATATGATAGACTCTGACAGCTAGAGTTCTCTCAGAACGATCTTTCAGCGACTCATGCATCTGCTTCAGATAAGCACGCCTATACTGCCTTTCCTCAAAAGCCTGGATATTAGACTCAGGAGCCTCATCCCATATGACGGGTTTTAAATAAGAGTTTGTTTCATTAAATTTATCACGTGTCCACTCTTCTGTTAAAATTGCTGATAGTACTAATTCTCCTGTATTAGAAAATGAGGTAGTTCACGCTACTTCATCCTTGACCCTCATTGATGTCCTATATGTTCCACGATTTCTTATTAGTCTCTTGTCTATCAGCCAGCTTACTAAATATAATAACTGCAAAATAACTTTTAACTCTTCTCATTATGTGTTCAAGACCTGTAGACTGGGAAGAGGATAGGTCCAGGGCATGAGAGAGGAGGTACATACTGTTTGGACGATCGAGTGACCCCTACTCGCTTGGTTGCAGGCCAGCCTGATCCATTTTTACTTTGGCACTGGCGCTTGGGTCATCCTCCTGTAGAGAAGCTTCTGCTGTTATTCCTTACGAGTCCTCTAAAGTTGTGAGTCTTGTGAGTTAGGTAAGAATCATCGTGATTTTCATAGTCGAGACAGTAATCGTACTAGTTCTACATTTGAGTTAGTCCTTTCTGATGTCTAGGGTCCTAGTCGTGGTGCCCTCTAATAAGGGCTTTAGATATTTTCTGCTCTTTATTGATGACTTCTCTCACATGACGTGGTTGTATCTCCTAAAAGAGAGGTCAGAATTCTCTAGTGTTATTGAACTTTTCTTTAATAAAATAAAAGATCAGTGTTCTACCTCAATTCGTGTGCTTCGTACTAACAATGCCTTAGAGTATGTTAAAACAGATGTATCTAATTTTTGTTCCAAAAATGAGATTATTCATCAGACCTGTTGTTCTCAAACATCCCAAAAAAATGGAGTTGTTGAATGCAAACATAGGCATATGTGGATGTCGCTAGAACCATAATGATTTATATGAGTGTTTCGAAATATTTACGATCTGATACTGTGTTAAGTGTTTGTCATCTGATTAATAGGATGTCCTCTTTTGTTCTCGTTAAAAAAATCTCCATTCTCGTCTCCTTCCTAACAAAACACCTTTCTCCATGACTCCCTGTGATTTTGGCTGCACTTGTTTCGTTCAGGACTTGTCTTCTGGGCTCAACAAGTTATCTCCTAGATCTATATAGTGTGTCTTTGTTGGGTATTGTAGAACAAAAAAAAGGATACTGATGCTATAATCCCTCCATCAAGAAGTATTTGGTGTCTGCTGATGTTACGTTCTTTGAGTCTGTTCTATATTTTCTCCACAGGTTCTCTCGTCATTATATCTGAGATTGTTTCTCCTTCACTGTTTGTGCCATTGCCTACACCTACTTCTATTGTTTCTTCGCCAGTACCGCCAGTAGAAACTACGGACCCCTGCAAACAAGTCAGTTCGAGATTTCAGATACGTTTACACTTATCGCCTAACGGTTCCTGCCTCCGAACTAGCTTCGGCTAACCCATCTCGAGTAGACAGTCCACCACCATCAACATCTCCCTTTGATCTTGATATTCTCATTATCCTTCGAAAAGGTAAATGGTCTTGCATTGATCATCCTATTCCGAATTTCGTTGCTTATGATCACCTTAACCCTATTTTTCGTCAGTTTATCCTATCTTTGTGATGGGGACATCTCTCCAGGATTGTGATTCTACACCAGGAGGCGTCGTCGCACTCTTCCAGTTTGGTTCGATTAGGGCTGGGGAATTCAAGCTACATTAAGTTGTTCGTTTTAATTCTTTTTCCCTTTTATTGTAATTTTTATTTATTTATTTGGTAGTTTTTTTTAGTCTCATATCGGTTGTAATAGGATATTTCCTTTGATGTAGGCCTATTTGAGGCCAAGACTGGTATTGTTATTACAGTTTTTGGAATGAATTAAAATTGCTTTGAAGCTTTGCGGCCTGTGTGCTTTGGGTGAGAAACCCTAGGGAGAGAATCCCGCTCGGTTCCCCATCATATTGGTATCAGAGCTACATGGACTACCCAAAACAATTGTCTCAGAAAGAGATGTTAAATTCACAAGTTACTTTTGGAAAACCCTGTGGCATAAAATAGGAACTAAACTTCAGTTTTCTACTGCCTTTCACCCGCAAACTGATGGACAAACTGAAGTAGCAATAGAAGTCTTAGTAATCTGCTACAATGTATAGTGGGTAAAAATCTTAAGGCATGGAATCTTGTGTTACCTACTGCTGAGTTTGCATACAACAGTTCTGTTAATAGAAACTGTAAGAATGAGTCCATTTAAGGTAGTGCATGGTTATCAACCTAGGCAACTTATAGACTTAATCCCATGGCACCCCATCATACTAGGATGTCTGAGTCAGCTGCATTATTTGCATCGCATATTCATGACTTACATAAGGAGATCAGCAATCAAATTCAGAAAAATAATACAAACTATAAAGCTTTGAGATCAGCAATCAAATTCAAAAAAATAATGCAAACTATAAAGCTTATGCAGATTTGCACAGGAAAGCACATGAGTTTAACGTAGGAGACTGCGTAATGGTTCGGATTCGACCGGAACGGTAGTGCGGAAATTGCATGCACGTAGTGCGGGACCATTCAAATTTTGAAGAAAATTAATTCAAATGCATATGTAGTCGATCTCCCACCGGATTTTGGCATTAGTCTCTCTTTTAATATTGAAGATCTGGTTGCTCATAAATGGCCAAATTTTCCCCTGATAATCCTTTATTGGATGAGCCTTCCCATGAGCCAATTTCTGAGAGACCCTTATTACCTCCTCTTCCCAAAATACATCCCACCCATATGGCAGAACAAATTGATGAAATTATTGATGATCAGATTGTCTCTACTAGAGATGGTGGTTACCCCATATTTTTGGTTCGTTGAAAAGGACCACCTGATTCTGATAATACTTGGATTAATCGAGAGGAACTCCAACGATTGGACCTTGATCGTCTGGAGCATTATGAGAGCCGAGGAGGTTCACATTCGACAGAGTCGAGTTTTCCCCAACCCCAGGGAATGATGGGGACATCTCTCCAGGATTGCGATTTTACACCAGGAGGTGTCATCGCACTCTTCCAGTTTGATTCGATTAGGGCTGAGAAATTCAAGCTACATTAGGCTGTTCGTTTTAATTCTTTTTCCCTTTTATTCTAATTTTTATTTACTTATTTGGTAGTTTCTTTTAGTCCCATATCGGTTGTAATAAGATATTTCCTTTGATGTAGGCCTATTTAAGGCCAAAACTGGTATTGTTATTAGCAGTTTTTGGAATTAATTAAAATTGCTTTGAAGTTTTGCAACATGTGTGCTTTGGGTGAGAAACCCTAGGGAGAGAATCCCGCTCGGTTCCCAATCACTTTGTCTTCTGAGTCTACACCTATGTCTTATACAGAGGCTTTATTGGTACCTGCCTGGAAGCAGGCTATGGATGATGATGGAAGCCTTTGTTTCTAGAGAAACTTGGGAGTTGATTCGGCACCAACAGATGTTGCTGTCACTGGGTCTTTACTTTAAAGTATCGCCCATATAGATCTGTGGATAGATATAAGGTCAGGCTCGTGGACAAAAGTTATACTCAGACATATGGCATCGACTATTTTAAGACATTCTCGTCATTTGCCATGATGAATTCTATTAGCATTCTGTTCCCCATTACTGTTAACCTGTCATGGCCATTGTGCCTACTAGATGTTAAGAACGTTTCTTATATGGGGATCTTCACGAGGAAGTTTATATAAAGCAACCCCAGGCTATGTTGCTCAGGGGGCCAAAAGTGTGTCGTCTCAAGAAAGCAATATATGGACTCAAGTAGAGACCACCAAGGGCGTAGTTTGAGAAGTCCAACCTTATCATTTCTGATATTGGCTTTCACTTGTGTCATTCAGATACTCTCTTTGTTCGGTGCACAAAGTCTGGCATTATAATTCTGAATGTTTATGTTGATGAAATTTAGCTGACTATTGAAGACTAAGAATTGAGAAATCCGGTAGTGATTCAACTGGGCTATTGAAAACTAGAAGTATCTTAAGCGTCATTTTGTAACCAAGGACATAGTATGTTCAAAATACTTTTGGGAACTAAAGTTGCACATTAAAAACACAGTGTTCTTCTTTCCCAGCGGAAGTATGCTCTAGATTTTCTTGAGGAAGCAGGACTTTTAGGATGCAAGCCTGCTACCACTCCAATGGAAGCTAATGTGGATTTATGGTTTGATGATAGTCATACACTTGATAATCTGGGAAGATATAGAAGATTGATTGGAAGTTGATATATAATACGGTTAGTAGGCCAGATAACCTTTGATGTAGGGGTACTAAGTAGATTCATGCATCAGCCCAGAGAGACTCATTGGTTAGGTGCAATAAGGGTTCTGGCTTACATCAAGAGCTGTCCAGAAAAAAGACTGGTGTACAAGAAATATAGGCATGTACGCGTTTCTGGATATTTGGATTCTGGTTATGCTGGTGACCGAGGAGACAGTTGCACCTTTATTGAAGGAAATCTGGTAACTTGGAGAGGCAAAAAGTAAGATGTTGCGTCTCGCTCGAGTGTAGAAGCTGAGTACTAGAGATATGGCTCGTGCAACATGTGAGATGGTGTTGTTAAAAAAAAATCTGCTGATGGAGCTTGTTTCAGACAGCCTAGACCCATGCCTATGTATTGTGATAATCAGTCTGCCATCTACATTGCTCAGAATCATGCATTCCATAAAAAGACCAAACGCATTTAGATTGACTGTCATTTTGTTAGAGAAGCTTGGACAAAGAAGTTAGTTATGTTCCAGTTCACATCGTCTTCAAAGCAGTTGCTGATCTCCTTACCACAGCTGCCTCAACTGAGGTGTTTTCTGATTTATGTAACAAGTTGGGCATGATAGATGTCTATGCTCCATCTTGAGAGGAAGTGTTAAGTTAGGTTATTAGTATTGGATTATTGGGTTGCTACCCATTCACTTACCTTGTTTTCTATATATACCTTGTACCTTCTCTTATGAAATAGTTCACCAAATACTAAAAGCTCAGAATTTTATCGGTTAATAGGTATTTATTGATAACTTTTATATGATTTGCACACGTACCTTGTCACTGAACCAAAAGACATCAAGACTAAAAAGGCATGAGGTAAATAATGAGGAAATAAGTTGACGATATCCTCGATATCAAGTATCAATTAGTAATGATAAGGCAATGCCATTGTGAGAAGATAATAGATAATGGTACAAGATCAATTTTCCAAAAGCATAATCATGCATCTTGGGTCTCAGTAAAATCAAGGCAAGTTCAATCAATAAAAAAACAAGGGATAAGCATTACAACGCACCAAGATTGAAAGGTAGTCAATACAAGGGATGACAACAAGAGATAAGTCTAAAAGGTAGTCATTACAACGCACCAAGATTGAAGGCACTAGATAGCATGACAACAAATAGATGACATCGTATCAAGTTTGCAATGAAAATGAGAAGTAGGCAATATATATTGACAGTAAACCTAAAGGGATATATAATATTGGACCAATGTTTGAGGTGCAAAAAAAGTATATGGGATAGAATAGAATTGATGAAGCCACAGCAGTTAAGTTGGGATGACCATAAGTGGACCTATACAATTGATAAGCGTAAGTATATGCATGTTGACACCAGTCAGGAAACCGCTTTATCAAAATGCTTAAGTTGTTAGATTCTAAGCTAACAACATAATCAAACTGAGTGAACACCTAATACTTACCCACACGTGGGCCTTTGAGCCACATGAAAAGATCTTAACATGGAAAGACAAAGTAAACAGGGGTAAACAAATATATTTTAATTGACAGTTATGAGGTTTCAACCCAAGACCTCTTTGTGACCTGGTGCTGAAAACCACTTTACCCAACAGCTCAATTCGTTGTATTTTAGAGGGAAAATGTATATCAAACTAATGAAACAGTTAATAAAACCTAAAGTAACCGTTGGTAAAAAGGTTAAAAGCTAAAAAGATTTTTAAAATTATAAGAAATCAAATGTTTCAAAAACTCTTCAGAAACATAAAAGTTTAAAATATTTTTATTAAAAAAATATTTCAAAAGTCTGCAGTTAAAAAACTATAAGTACAATACAATTTCATGGTCTAACAGAAATTCTGCAAATTTTAGGACTGAAAATAAAAGAAACCAGGTGAGAACAACGCTTGTGATTTCTCAAAACTTTAAAAGTTATCGCAAAGTTTTACAGATAAAACATATATTTCAATTATTTTTCTAAAAATCCGCATATGGACTTTATTACTACCGAATCTGAAAGCACAAAAGGTCAGATACCGAATTGAGGCATATCACAAGAGAGCAAGTTGATGGTGCCCTCCATATCAAGTCCATATGAATACAGATAAGGCAACATTGTTTTCAGTAGGTAAGAGATGATGGAAAATGTTAAATCTCTTGAGAGCATGTGATTTATCCAACTGGGAGTAGAATTAATGAAACTCTGGACATCATACATCATTAAATGCATTATTTCAAAATCTACAGTGTATGGCTGAAAATACTGAATCAAGATTGAAGGAGCATATAGCAAAACTATGAGGGACTAACTTGACGTTGTCCCTGTTTCAAGATACACAAATTAATGATTAGTAGACAATGTAGAGTATCAATAAGCCAAAAGAGACAGAAACATGCCTTGTACTTGACAAGGCCCACTTGACAAAGCCCACAGTATTAAGCTGAACTTAGAACACGTAATTGGGCCTTGTACGTGACAAGTCTTATAAAAGGTGTGGTTAAATAAAATAGTATTAATATTTTAAAAGTTAATAAGATTTTTAAAGTAATAAAATTTCAAAGTTTGAGAAAACTATTTAAAAACATAAAACTTAGGATAATTAAGCCGAATGCATTCTAAAATAGTCTAAAAGGTATGCACGGAGATAATGCACCAAGACTAAAGAAGGCACATAGTTGGAATGACTATGAATAGATAATTCTCGGTATTAAGGTCATGTTATTATTTACAAGTAGGCAATATATAGTGTTAGCAAGGCCAAAGGGCTAATGATATTGGACAATGTACCCAGGACAAAGAATATAATTGATGAAGCCCTTGATGTTTGGTATGGTTGTTTACAAATGGATAATATACATTGATGTTAATTATGTAAATGTGATATCAGATAAAATTCTAAGGTGCATGGAAAGAGCAAAAATGATGAAGCCTTCAACATTAATTTGGAATCAGTATGAATACGTGAGCCCTATACATTTTGACAAGCTTTCTTATGACATGCATTATTTCAGAGTATTATAGCTAAATAGACATTTCAATAATTTCTGTAAAATCCACATGTGAATGTTATAATCCCCATGCCTGAAAGTGCAGGTGAAGAGTGCAGGAGGCATATCACTACGAAGTTAGTTGATGATATCTTTATTGTCAATCCAATTAGGAATGATAAGGCAGCGTCATTGTCAATAAATGATAGATGGAACTAGATCAATTTTCTAAGAGATGTACCTGAGTGGGAATATAATACTGGAATTCTCAACATCAAGTTTGGATGAAATAAAAAAAAGTTGGAGATATGTATCTTCTAAATTAAGTCTAAACATTATTTGTGCACACTGAACCAAGATTGAAGGCATGTATAGCATAAATATGAATTGATGTCTCAGTATCAAGTTTTCCATAACTAATGATAAGTACGGAATATACTATGAGTAAGCTTAAATAGATAGTTGCTGATATGGATCAATGTCAAAGGGGTGTGCAATGTACTTGTAACAACGTAAGATCGATGAAGTGTGTCAAGTTTGGAAGTATCAATGATGCAAGATATGTTGCTACAAGTCCAAAAAGATGCATGTGGTTTCAAATAAGTACTAGCTTGTAAAAGATATTTTGAAAGCTACAAAACATTTTCAAGACTCAAAAGTTATCCAATTCTTTTTTAAAACATAATTTAGATGGAAAGTACTAAAATTTCGAAATATCTAAATGAGAAAAAAATTAAAAAACATTTCCGATTAAAAACTATATGTACTCTAAAATTAAATAATTTATACAAAATTTCTGCAACTTCAGAATTTTGAATGAACAAATGAAACTAGTTGTAACCCTTTATGATTTTCCAAGATATAAAATCTATTCAGACTTTTGTAGATAAAAAGATATTTGTCGATAATTTACATACAAACTGAATATGGACTTGAGTATTACAAAAAGAAAATTAATGGACGGTAATTAAATGGAATTTGAAGTCGCAAAAAACATTTCACTGTTTCCAAGAATGGTGTTCTTATATATTACAAATTGTCAAAGTTCCAAAAGAGATGGATGATGATACTAGATCAAGAAAAAAAACTACACGAGGCAGATAGCTGGAGTAAAGTTGATCATGTGCTAACTACCAAGTGATAAGTAGGTGAGATGATGGCATTGGATCAATTTTTTAAAAGCATGTGATTTATCCATGGAACCTCTCTACATTTTGGGATGAACACAAGTAGGCTATATGTACACTCTGTAAGTCCAAAAGGTATGGATGGGGATATCGAATCAACATTAAGGCACAAGTAGAGACACTAACAGACAATGTCTACGTATAGGCCATATAATATGCATTGCCAACAAGTCTAAAAGAGAAAAACTATAAATACTTCGAGATGTAACAATTGTCTATAAGTGCTTTGCAAGTATAGAAAATTCATAGAGTACTACACTAATAAAAATTACAAGTATAAAGTAAAATAATTTCAAAAGGTGAGCTTAATCAAACCTGCAAGTGCCACTTAAGCTAAAAAAAGTTTTTAAAAAGTATAAAAATATCAAATTCTGAATATTCCTTTCACTATTGTCAACTAAAGTAATAATTAATATAACATATTTGAAAACTAATAGGGTTTTTGGAAGCTTAAAAATGTCAAATTTTGAAGAACATTTTTAAATGTGGTCAAATAGTTGATAGAAAATATTTTAAGCTTTTGCAAGCTTTAAAATGTCAAATTTTGAGAAAATTATTTGAAAAACATAAAGCAAATATAAATTGCAAACTTTGAAAAAAAAAAAGCTATTCGAAATCATAATGGTTAAAAAGTATAATTTGAAAAAGAATTTAAAATTACATCTAATGGAAACTGCAAGTACTTTAAAATTTAGCACTTTTTTGAAAAGCCTACTTTTCTTTCAACGAGTTCAAAGTAAAGTATGTTTTCATCCAAACGGATGATAGAAAATAATTTGAAAGCTAATAAGGATTTGAAATATATAAATATATTGAAATCTAACAAGTACTTTAAGAATAAATACATTAATATATAAATATTTGAAAACAAAATCTCCTAAGTAAAAACTATAAGTACTTTGAAATGGTTAGTAAAAACTATAAGCACTTTAAGAGTTAATATGGCTTTCAAAGGCTATGGAAAAGAAAGAAACTTCAACTTTTGGTAAACACTATCAAAATATTTAAAGTTAAGAAACATAATTTGAAAAACAATTTCAAAAAGTATGCTTAGTAAAAAAAATTAAACCACTCCGAAAGTATAAAAATATGACAAGGTAATTTGCCAAAAAACTATAAATAAACATTTAAAAGAATTTTAAAATGTATATGCTTAAAAATTATCTTATTATTACAGCTAATATTGCTTTTGAGAGTATAAAAATGTCAATTTTATAAAAACAACCATAAAGTATATTTAATTAATTTTAAAACTAATAAGATTTTAGAAAGTATAGAACTTTCAACATCATGTTCAAATGATTAACAATAAATAGGTTACATGCATTCTCAGTAAGTCTAGAAAAAGGTACGGATGACGATGTTGAATCAACAGGCTCATATAGCATGAGGGAGCATATGATGCCTCGATATGAAAATCATGATTTACAGTTGACAATATATGATGTAAATACTTATGCGATATATTGTTGTCAATATGCCTAAAGAGATTTCATGATGACACCAAACTGTACAAGGATATCAAGAGGGAATAAAAGTGACCCTCGGTATCAAGTTCAGATGAAAGAGAATATAAGGCAACTTGCATTGGTAGATGATGATATTGAATTAATATTTGCAAGAGTTCGTGATGTATTTGAGTTGAAGTGGAATTAAGAAACTTGAAATCAACTTCAAATGAATAACATAAGTAGGATATATGCAATCTCAGTAACTTTAATAGTCATGGATGGCAAAACTGGATCAAGATTAAAAGTATAGCTATATGCGAGTAAATTGATAAAGTCCTGGCGTCAAGATTCGCATGATTAAAATAAGTAGGCAATTTACTTTGTTACTATACTACCCAAAAAGTGATGGACGATAATACTAGATAAGTGTCTACAGAGCATGCAATGTCCTCGTGAGAGAGTAGAATTAACATGAGAGAGTTGTAGAATTAATTAAGCCCTCAGTGTCGAGTTGGGATGAGTACTGATAACGTGGGCCACACTTTTTCAGAAAGTCCAAAAAGGTATATGATGTCAACGAAAAATGGAGTTAATAGAAAACATTTTACAAACTATGAATCGTTTAAAATGTCCAAAATGTCAGGTTTTGTGAAAACTATTTGAAAACATTAAAATTCAAAAATATCTATTATTTATAAAGAATTTGAAATATATGCTCAAACAAACACTATTAGTACTTTAAGGTTTATTAAATTATAAAAAAGTATAAAAAATTTAGAGTTTGAAATTAAAAGAAATTAAAAGTGAAAATGTTTGTAATTTACCAAAATTTAAGATTTACGTCATATTATATAGCATAAAGAGATATTTCTGATAAGTTGATATAAGTTGCATGTTGAATTCAAAAATGATGGAATATAAATGAGCATGAATTTGAAGTTGTATAAAACATGTTCGATCTCTTCGAGAACAATTAACCTTCTTAGGCAATATAAGTTGTCCGCATGCATAAAGAAATGGACAATGATACCAAATCAAGATCAAAGGTGCACGTGTTATCAAGTTTCAATAAGGATAAGAAGGCAAGATGCATGTCAGTAAAACTATGGTTAAGTTGTAGAATTCTTTCAGAATTTTACAAATATAAAAGGTAATGTTTCTATGGTTTTCATAAGAAAACATATGGACCTTTCCATTGCTAAACTTCAAAATGATGGAATATAAATAACTAGAATTTGAATTAGCAATATATGTTATGCAATATATGTTGTCAAATGCCTACATGGGGAAGCAAAGTTGATGTACTCATTGTCAAGTTCAGATGAGCATATGATAAGAAGGGAAGTTATCTCCAGTGGTCGCCTACAATAGATGACATGATGTATCTTAGTGGGAATAATGAACCTCTTGATATCAAGTT